>MU263233.1:0-2500 GCA_020310875.1 Ceratopteris richardii
TATATATATATATATATATATATATATATATATATATATACACAATGCACCACACTCAATGCTCATACACATACATACATGCATTGAACATTCAGACTTGAGTGCATGCAACATGTCATACATAGATGAATCATGATAGCTAATGCCACACACACAATGCACACACAATGCACTCAAGTCGCATACACACACATGCACTCATACACACTTGCTCCATACACACACAATGCACACATACACACTTGCTCCATAGTACATACACACACAATGCACATGCACTCGTATGCACACACATATGCACTCAAACACACGTGCTCCATACGCACACAATGCACACACATGCACTCATACATTTATAGTTATTAGTATACTATATTATATATAATATATAGTATATACATACATGTCATACATTCATAGTACATACACTGTTACACGACACAAAAATAAATACTAAATACATATATGATATGTCCTACTTACTGAATGGAAGAAATAAAAAAAATGGGACAAAATCAGAAAAAATCAGAGGGTTGAAGTTCTAAAGGTTGAGAACTCTCTCTCTCTCTCTCTCTCTCTCTCTCTCTGTGCAAGAATCAGACTTGTAGTACAAGGCTTCAATAAAAGAGCCAAAGAAAAGTTGAAAAAGGAAAAAAAAAAAGGGGAAAACTGGGGCCAGAAACGGTGTTTCTGGGCCGGTCCGTTTCCCAGAATTGGCCAAAACCGTTTCTGGGGCTAGAAATGCCTTTTCTGGGCACTATGCGTGGGGCCTCTCAATGCTCATCCACATCACCTCCGTAATCCCTGGTGCCCATAATGCCGCTGCGTACATCAATGCGCGGGTCACTAGAGTATCAAAGAGCCACCCCTTAGTCCGAGGCTCCTGAAAATGTGCCTGAAAGCAGCGTCTCTCCAATCTTGCAAGTGCCGCATAGCCTCGCGTCAATCTATCTCTCGTTGCATGTGCCATGGAGAATACCCCTCTACTGCCCGAGAAGATGACACGATGGCGCGATGGCGTGATGGCGTACTGTCCTGGAGGTATGGAAGATCATGACCTTGGTCTTGCCAAGGTTCACCGTGAGTCCTCTCTCCATGCAAAAGGTATTGAGCGCCTCTAAATGTGACTGTAGCCTCTCTTGTGACTCCGAAAGGAGGACAATTTGGTTAGCATATAACAGGATGTGTACTGGCATACTTTCGACGTCTCCTCCTAGCCCTCCTGCTCATTGTATATACTCCATGATCTCGTCGATGTAGAGACTAAAGAGAGTGGGTGAGAGAGGGCAACCTTGTTTCACACCAATGGTGCTATCAAGGCTGTCTGATAGGACGCCGGGGCAATGCACACTGCCTCTGACTCGTGCATACAAAGCATGGATGGCCCATAGCATGTCTGATGGTATCTGTAATTCCTGGAGTCTCCGTAGTAGTGTCTCTCGAGGGACCATGTCGAAGGCTTTGAGGAAGACATTGTTCCCTCATGCACCATAACAATAGTCTGCTTTGTTGGACTCCAAACCTATGAATGACCTACTGCACTGTGCATATTTCGATCGCAGAATTAGGGTTAATGGTTATGGGGGGAGAGAGAGAGAGAAAGAAAGAAAGAAAGAAAGAAAGTCATATTAACATCTTCTGGAGGCCAAACTTGGCCTATGAGACAAAAACCACGTACAAGTGTAGTAACCCTGTGTAGAGGATGAAATGAAATAAAAGGTATATCGCGACACAAAGATATATATAAAGTTGGAAAAGAATCTTGCTCCATTCCTGACCATGGGGGAGGTGTGGAAGATCATGACCTTGGTCTTGCCAAGGCTTACTGTCAAGCCCCTCTGTGTACAAAACTCATCAAGGGCACCCAGGTGGCACTGTAATCCCTCGGGTGACTCTGAAATACTTACAATGTCATCGGCATATAATAAAATGTGGACATGTGTACGTGGGAGGTCTCCACCCTCTCCTCGAGGTCAGAGAATGTAGTCCTCAATCTCCTCAATGTAGAGACCAAATAGAGTGGGGGAAACTGGACAGCCTTGCTTAACAGCGATGGTGCTAGCAATGGCCTTAGACATACCTAAGACATACCTCCTGGACACTGTATCCTCTTAGTCACATGCTCATAGAGTGCATAGATGGCCCAAATCATCCGTGATGGAACTCCCAAACTCCGGAGGCGTCGGAAGGACTTCTCTCGTGGCACTGTATCAAAAGCTTGGCGGAAGTCCACAAAGCAACAATATAATCTCCTCTTTGGGACCCTTGCCCCATCAATGAGGCAGTGCAAAATGAAGATGTGATCAATCATAAAGAAAGCTTGTCGAAAACCTGCTTGGCCTCCTGCTCGCAGCCCCTTAGTCTTTGCATATGAGCTGAACTCCGCCTCAAGTATCGCACCGTATAGTTTGGCCATGGTGTGGCCAATCATGATGGTCTTGTAGTTCCTTGGGTTGAGGGTGTCGCTAGATTTGTGGATAGGCACAATGGTGTGCAAAGT
>MU263233.1:5000-25000 GCA_020310875.1 Ceratopteris richardii
ACCTACTTGGGGTATGTGTGAAACCGTAAAACTAAGGTTTTTATCGTTGACACCTGAGCATAGTGTAGGAGTAAGACGAACTTATGCTTTTTGGAGGACAAGTTGAGGTGGTTATTGCCTGGGGCCTACCTTTTGTTGGATGCTCTAGGAGAGTCTCTATCACACATGTTGCAAAAGAGAGCTTGACAATAGTGTATGCATCACTTTCTTTACTTGAGGGCAATGCTATCATGTGTTTTTTAGGAGCCTTGGGCTAAGGGATAGCTTTTTGACACGGTGATCACCCCATCACTCATGTACAGGACAACAATTTGGGCACCTGTCCTATTCTCGCACATTTGGGCCCAATAATCAATTAGAAGGAGCTCCAATCATTGTGCTTTTGCAGATGATTTGAAGTGAACAAATAGTTGCATATAACATCATCAAATTAGAGTTTGGATTGCCTCCCATGCTCGTCGAGGGTCTCTTCTTGATCGTGACTTTTATCACTAGGATAAAGAACTTACCACAAGACATAGTGAAAGAAATCTCACAAGTTTTTTCAGAATAAACATTCTAAATCTTTTAATTTCTATGCTGGTCTACGAGATGCATATTTGTGCGAGCGAAATCTTAAACCAAAACCTCCATTTTTACTAACTCGTTTGAGATTTTCAATACAAAAGAATAACATCTTACAAATGATGCAACTTGCACTAAGAAATAGAGAGGAACTGTGAAATATGTTGTTATGAAATTTCTTCGGAAAATGCAGTTGTAACCAATAAGAGGTGGGATCGTTCCTCATAAGAATTTGTTTTCAAGGTACATCTATATGAGAGCTTGAGAAGGTTCAAGGGAGGTATGATAAAAAATGAAGTTTTTTTGCCTTGATTTTGGCACAAAATTTGTGGCTAAGTCCTGATGACACTTGAAAGGGCTGCCTGAGAACTTTGAGATGGATTTCAGTTATGTTTATATGGTTTATTTTGCAACTTGTATTTGACTGTTTCCAAGAACTGTCTAACCTCGTCAGGCATTAATATCATAGATAACGTGAGTAGTCATAACATGTCAATACAAGCTTTTAAGTTTGGCCTCTTTCAATATGTGCATTGCAAGGGGAGCTGATATAATTTATTATGTCACATGACAGATATCATGGCAAGGTCAAGCAACTACTTTATGATATAGCAAAAATCATTATTACCATGAAAGTAAAAAGAGGAGAACATCGCCTTTTCCGCCTAGCTGAGAACCTTTGCCTGAACCTCATTTTTTCTTTGTCTGAGGTCGTACTTATAAAGAAGGATCTGAAAGTAAGTGACTGTTTATTTATTTATTTTCTATTGCTTGATTATTTCGATTTGTCTTATGTTAAAAAGGTGCGTCTGTTGTTGATCTGTTAAATGCAACATTTGAATTGGCACATAAGAAGTTGATTGTTTGTGAATACACATTACATTATGAGATTGCCAACTACTGGAGAGTTCATATGTATTATTCTTCCTCTTCTTCTGTTTTTCCTTTTTGTTCTTTTCTTATTTTTGGTGCATGTTTGTGAGAATGAAATTCATTTTCATGTTCTCTGACGTTTATGTGTAGTCTTTACTTATAAAACTTCTTTCAGGGTTCAACAACTGAGTTTTCAGAGACATTGAATCGAGCAATGATTATCAATTTGGCAATAACCATTAAGACAAGGGGTATTGCAGAGTTTGAACAACAGGTTTTGCTGGCGCCAGTTATTGATCAGATTTTAGCGAACAGTGTTCACAGTTGGTCAGAGAAAACAATGAGACACTTTCCTAATTTACTTAGAGAGCTTCTTGCATCGAGACCAGACAAAAAGAGCCAATTGATCCAAGGCTGGCAGCAGGTGTTTACTCATAATGTTGAACTTTCTGAATTATGTCCTATTTCATGAATGCGAGTTCTTGTCTACTTATTTGAAATGTGTGTGCTTACTTGAAAACAGGCAGAATCAACAATGCTGCACCACTGCCGACAGTTGCTGTCACCCATTGCTGATCCGTCCGTTCTCCTTAACATTTTAAATCATGCATTTGCCCAGCATCGACAATACCTTTGTGCTGCTGCTTGGATATTGCTTGAGAAGCAAGCAGAGAGCGTTAGTACCGCTCAATTGGTAAGCCTGATCATGTATGGAAAATTCAGTATAAAAGAGTCTTCTTGTTTTTCTTGATAAGCCAAGAAGGAAGCATGCTGATTTGCTTGATGTAATTGGAGGGTCGGGTCCTCAAGGAACTCTCGGCCGAGGAAGTCACAGCAAATATTTATGTCATGGTTGATGTTTTACTTGTGAATGTACAGTTATATGTGAATCATGGGCATTCAGTACAGGTAAGCAGGGTTCCTTCTTGTTTTTTCCAGGAGTTCAAAAGTTGATTTTATATTTTTAGTTTTGCTGAAATGAGATTTGCTTACAGGATGTTTTATTTAGAGTAAATACCACTCTTGCTAGCCTGGTGTGGGGCCAGGAACTTTTTCCATTTGATATCCTACTTCTAGCTCTTGCTGATCGTGATGATGATCCATTCGCTCTACATATTGTGGTACAGACTGATTTCTCTCAGTTATTGCAAAAGTTTTGGTTAGGTTATATGTGGAAAATAGATTCTCTGATAATAGTGCGGAAATGTGAAATATATTAGAACACTTTTATTTGTTTATATAATTTGAGAACTTTGGTCTTTGACCTTCTCTTCCATTAGCTTGAAATTTGAAAGGAACAACTCACACACCCAAGGACCACCTTCATCCCCCACTTTCAGGGGCTAATGTGGGGATGATTGGTCTGTGGGCATTGAACCCTGGACCTTAAGTCCAGGTCCCAATGTGTTAACCACTACACCACACACCCCCTGTTCGAACAAAACCTGCAGCTAATCTCCACATGAAAGCTTTGTTTTTTTCCCCCTCTTTCACCGACAGAACTAATCACATTGTGTGTAGACCGAGCATCAAAGAGTATCTTGACAGGCTGTTGTGCCACAACTCCTCTCATGACAATGAGCTATATGTCTGGGAATCCGTATCCTTTTTGTGCCACTGGCGAAAGCACACCATCTCGCACAGTAGGAACCTTCTTCTAAACCGTCATGGCCACTACGGGAGATGATATGTGAGATAGGAAATCTCCAAGGTCCTCGTCTCCATCACTCCCTACCTGTGCAGGATTGATGACTATGGTGGCTGCTATTTTCTTCTTCTTAGGACAATCCTTGAAGAGGTGCTGTCCTAGACATCCATACTACAATCCTTCCTTCATTGCCTTCTCTTTCTTCTGAGGGGTAAGAACAAACTTATTGTACGCCTTCTTACCTAGAGAAGACACTTTCCTTTTTCCGCTTGAAACTGTCTTGATCATGTGCACATGCTTAGCCTCTTTCGAAGGCTGTGCATTGATCGAGCTAGGAGTAGATGTGGAGAAGGATCGGCTTACTTTAGTCCATGAGGACATCTGACGCTGGGAGCCTATGCCCCTGAGGCCATCCTCATAGACTAAAGCATCTCCATGGCGTATGCTAAGGAATGATCTCTCTCCTTCCTCACTAAAGGTTGAATAGTTTCTCTAAGTCCCAAGACGAACTTATGGACCTGGACAAACTATGGGATAGAGTCAGGTACTTTGAGAAGTACCTCTCTATACTTATATGAGTACTTCTCAATAGTTTGGTTTTTCTGATGGATGAAAAACCAAGTGTCTAGCGCTCTAGACCTCTCATCACGTGGTACAAAGTTATTGTAGAACAAGACTCTAAATTGTTCCGAAGTCATGGGCTCTTTCTTGTCTTGTTCTATCTTATGCCATCACTTGTGGGTGACGTCCATGAGATTGTATGTGGCTTGCTGAGTTTTGTGCCTATCGTACATGATATGACATAAACGGAAGCATTGCTTCCACTTGCTTAGCCAGTGCTCAATAGCATGGGCTGTCATAGCACTAGTCGAGCCGTGATATCTAGTTGGCTTAAGGTCCTTAAGCGGTCATCGGGCCTCTTTGTCTAGTATGCTTTCTGTAGGGATCTCTAGAGTTTGATGCTCGCTGGAGCATCTACCTCCATCCTTGACAAATCGGTGTTAGGCACAACTTCCTCTTTCTTTGAGCTACACATATGCTCCAAGATCTCATGAAGTGTGCTCTCTAAGTGTACTATCCTAGCACTCATAGTCTCTATAGGGTCTGAGGTATGCTCAGCCATGAGTGTATCAGTCCTAACAGGTGAAGAGGGTCCAGATTTCATGTTGGGATAAGGTGTAAGTCTCTTTTTATGATTTTATGGTTTTATTTTTATTTTTTAAACATTTATGTGGTTTATGTACACAGCTAAGATAAAAAAGTGGCGGCGGAAATGCATAAAGGAATAACAGAAAAATGAACTTTTAGTATGCTTTGCTTACTTTTTATGCATATGCATGCTAAATTTTAAAAATTTCGACAACATTTTTGCAGGAAAATGAAAATCGAAAAAAGAACGAAGTGCACTACACGCACTTTCCAAGCCAAATGGTGCATGCAAGCACAAAAGGGCACTACATCATAGTTCAAAGTGAGTTTTAAAAACGAGTTTTAAAAACAGGTTTTAAAACGTTTAGTACGTAGGGTACTAAAAAAATGGAAATAAAAAACGAGTATTATATTTTGTCGCAACATTAATTTTTTTTTTTCAAAAAAACCATGAATAATGCATATCTAGTATTCATTTACATATCTACTGGTGAAAACACATAAAAAACTTAATCTACAACCTTATATAACTTAGAAGATAATGCTAGAGTAGAATGTATATATCAATGATGAACCGTGAATGTCAGAACTCATGAGTCATGACTCAAGAGTCAAGTCTCATACAAAAATGGTAAAACCATATCATAAGTCTAAATCCAACAAGATACATCCATGATCCAACTGATCACTATCACACTATGTCCAAAATATATGAAGCATGCCAATAGCTATACAAACTAAAGTGACAAGTCACAAGTCTAAGATGACTCTGCAATGTCCTCGGTAGAGACATCATCTATGGGCTCATCATCAAATGTGCTAGCTCACGAAGATGTACTAGCTGAGTCTGTATGTCCAAATGTAGCTGCAATCTCAGCAATCTCTCGTCCCAAGTCATCATCTCCACTAGAAGATGAGGCTGAATCCTGCTCCCAATCCTCTCGAACAACTGGATGATCTCTCTGAGTGGTAGAGGATCCACCACCCCTTCCACGACCTCGTCCACCCCTTCTTGAAACATACTTCTGTGTGTGCCGGCTAGTGGATGGTAATGATGGATCACCTACATAAACAATGCATATATATGAGAGAAAATCGTAGCAATGGGCATACTTGTGTAACATGTTATGTAATACTAAATAGTATTACAAATTTACAATTTACCTACCCCTTCGAGTGCGGCTACGAGTCTCTCGTACAAATATCTGAGACTCCTCTGCAAGCATAGCAAAGATATCCCTCTCTTCCTGAGGAATTTGAGGAATATCTTTGACTTTACCGATATCAACTAGATCAACATTTACCTGCAAAATTCAGTTTTTTAATCAAAATTCAGTCTAGACTCTAGTAAATAGCTTTAAGCTTTCATGAAACTTCAAATTTAGAACTTATCTGTAGTGGGGCTATGTTGATCCCTTTACTCTCTAACAACTTGAGGGTACAATGGCAATAAACCAATCTCTCAAGTTGTTGAGGACTCAATCTATTCCTTTTTTTTCGTATGGAATAGAGCCCATGTACTCCAGTTCCTCTCTACAGGACCTGTGCTACAATCTTGCGAAAGAATTCGCAAGGCTAATCTTCGCTATGATTCATGAAAAAAAATAATAGATCATGATTCATAAAAAATAGATTCAAATGGATTTTGAAAGACTAAATGGTAAAAATACTTACCAATAGTGGAGTACTCACTCCATATTTCTCCCACCATGTGACGGGAGCAACCTGGTTCTCGCGTAGCCGTGCACTGGGCTGTCCAAAGTAGCACTCCATGCTACGGAATTGCAATCTCTCAATCTCTAACTGTGACAAAATACCAACATCACCGCCGCTCCATCGCATGATGTAATCAATCGAGCTATCCTCTAGCTCAATGTCTGTAAATTGTTGCTCATTTCTCCATAATGGATGAAGAATATGAGCAACCGCATGGATTGGTTTATGAAACCAATCCCATCTTTTTCTCACAGCATCACATAAAGTAGTCTTCCTAAACAATGAAGTTATAAACATCATACATGTGAATCATGATAAATTACTATTTAGTATTACTATATCATATGATGATTGATCAATTGACAAAACTTGCTCAATGTTCGAGAGTCCGACAACTTTCTGGATGCTTTCTTGTATACGATCAATGTACTCATATAAAAGACCAAATGTGCTTCCCTCCATATCTGTGATGCGAAGAACACTGTACATTGGCTGAATGGAAGCTACCAACGTATCTCCCTTCGTCCAAAACTCATCATCTCCCATAACGAGCGCTGAGAACTGTGTGAAGAGAGAGTCTCCTCCTCTGACCTCTTGAATGTTGTACCAATACTCAGCCACCACCGTACGTAGAAGCCCTTTTCTTACTCTAAGGACTCTATCAAGTACTATATACATGTAACAAAACCGTGTCATAGAGGGTTTCTGGAAATCCAAGGTAGAGTGGGCACGAAAGATGTTCAATACTTTTGGCTTAGTAGTGACAAATTTCACAATGAATTTTGCTTTATCAAGGATCGACTTCACCCATGGAAGTGCCCCAATGTCTTCCATAAGCAAATCTAAACTGTGGGATGCACATGGTGTCCATGTAATCTTGGGGTATGCCTCTTCAATCATACGCCCCATCGACACACAGTTGGACCCATTGTCGGTCACAACTTGCACTACATTCTCACTTCCCACATCCTCAATGGCTTTCTTAACATGTGAGAATATGAATTCACCTGTCACTACTGTGCCTGGTGCATGGGCTGGTATAGCACGTAAAAACATTGTGCCCTTGCAAGAGGACACAAGGATGTTATAAACATTCCTTCTACGAATGTCCGACCAGCCATCACATAGAATAGAGCATCCATATTTCTCCCATACAGATCGTAGGGATAACATTTCAGTCTCTACCAGCTTTGTTTGCCTTAAGAGCTCAGTAGTGCGCAAGGTTTCTCCTAAAGGACCCTCCCAAGCAACACCTATTCTACTAACGGCTTTCATTGCCCTCTTCCATGGAAGAGTACTAGCAACATTAAATGGAATGTCACACTGAATGAAGAGTTTCGTCAACTCTCTAGTGGCCTCTTCCATATGTTGCTTTTGCACTCCAGCCCTTATATTGCCTCTCATGAATATATTACTATCAGAGATCTTTGAATTTGATGGATGACGTGAAGAAGAGGGAGAGGCATTGGCACCAATGAAACTCATACTCTCTGTGCGTGGCATTTTACTTGCACCATGATCATGAGCCTGAGGAGATAGGATATCATCATGAAGAGGTTCACTACCCGCACCCACAGTGCTATGAGACGATGGAGGCATAGGCAAATTACCCACCCCTCTGCTCATTTGGAGATGAGCAGTCAACTCCTCTACGGTTTTTTGAGGTATGGAAGTGCATTTTCCAATGCCTCTTCCTCTCAACCCAAGGAGATGAGCTTTCATGCGGGATGCCGAGCCACCATAAATGCCCGTGCAATAATTGCATTCCCAAGGGGTGGTGCTATGAATTTTCACATAGTTACGGATGACATCGGGGGCTCTACCCATGGTGAAACTTGCAAAATAATGAAGGGCTGAAACTCTCTCTCTATGTGTCTCAAAGAGAGAGAAATCAAAGAGCTTAGAGGGCTGAAAGTTGAAACTATGTGCAAAGAACGAAAGAGAGTCTAGACTCTAGAGGGCAAGAGTATGTGCTAAAAAAGAGAAGGCAAGAGAGGGAATGGACTTTGAAAGTGTGCAACTCAAACTATGCATAGGCTATAGCTCATGAGGGTTCTCAACTCACATCAATAAGAAGCAAGCCAAGGCCCAGAGCTGAATAAAACGCGCAGCTCGCGAGTATACCTAAAGTCGACGGTCGAAGTTTTTTTCAAAAAAAAAAAAAAACGGCAAAAAAAAACGTATTACGACGTCCGGAACGTCCGGACGTCCTAAAGGTTTTTTATTTCCCAAAAAAAACGCGTATTTTTGAACTATGCACTACATGCCCTTGTAGAAATCCCCGTGCTTGCTGCACGGTATAATCAATAAGAACCCTGCAAGTTCTTATATTCCCTTGTCTGTACCTGCAAACTCAAGCACTAACATACTAATTTCACGCAAAATACAGAGCTGAACAAGATCGTAATTAACCATATGCTATGTATTCTATGCATTATGCTTGTTTCATGTGCACAATGATGCATGAAAAGAGGAAGAATGCATCAAAATTGACTAGAAAAATTATCTTCAAGTCCAAAACTTTGATGTGCAGATGTGTCCAGGTGCTGGAGATGATCCAGACACACTCCGCTTGAGTCTCCAAGAGTATCCCGATGATCATCGCATTGAAAGAGTGCTCGAATGAGGATCTTCGTTGTTGAACAGCCAACTTTGAAGCTCTCTACAAGTTTGAAGATAGGTTCAAATGGTTGCTTCTCACGACTCAATGGATAGGTCTCTCATCAAGGAATCCATAGAAAGTTAAATCACTAAATTTATATACGAAATGAGTGAGATATGGCCAATATAGTGAAGGTAGGTAATCACATAAGCTATGATAGAGAAGCTTTGGCTGCGGAAGCCATATAAAAATTCGAATTGGCCTCTCTTTCTCAGTTGAACATGCGCGTAAGTTCTCTCTATCCCACATATGCTGTTCTGAGTGCCCAACACTGATATAAAAGATCCCTTCATGTAGGCGTCCTCAACACAAAGAGAAGTGGAGAGTGAATGAACTGCTCTCTCCTAGCTCAGCCATGGAGCACTCACGAGGGCGTCCGCGGGTCTGCTATCATCAGTTGTCGTTTCACGAGTGCCATGGGCATGTTTCCCTCCTTGGGGAGATTAATACTCCTCACAAGGAATCTAACCTCCTTTCCAATACCACGACGACTGACGACTGACGACTGCTCAGTAGCACTCGACGTTTCCTTCGATGAAGACGAAGATCAGCGGTGCAATTCCCGATGCAGCTTTTTAAAAATTCACGTGTGAAAATTCTAAGAACTTCCAAAAGAGGCTCTGAATACCAACTGTAGGAATCTCCGAAAAACACTCTTGAAGCTCGAAAACAAAGGAACTTGTGAATGATGTTTGTGCCACTCTCCTCCCATTCAATCTATCCTCTTGCATTCAAAATAGTAATGATCTAGAATGGTCTAGTGCAGCCATGTGGCCATCATGCAACACTGATCCCAATTACCATTGAATATCTTAGGATATCCCTCGAGCTTAGGACCTTGGTTATGGTTAGCCCTTGTTCCACATACACATGGAGTGGTCTTTGTAGTCCAATGTCTGACAAATGCGTAGAAAAGGGGACTCAGCGGACATCCTTGACGCATGGAGCATTCCATGGGAAAGGGTGCAAAAAGCCTTCCATTAATCTCCAAGTGCAACACACCATCTTGGTCTAAAACATAAACCAAACGACAGATTTCAAGCCCAAAACCAAGTTTCTTGAGAACCGTTGCAATGAAATCCCATCGTATATGGTCAAAAGCTTTCTCAAAGTCAATTTGCATACACCACTTCCTATTCTGAGGCAACAACATGCTTCATCATCATCTGAGTCAAAAGAATGTTATCTTAAATCGATCTTTTATGAATGAATCCAATTTGCGAGAGATGAACCACATTATGGATAATCGGTTTGAAACTTAAGAGCAAAGATTTTAGCAAATATTTTATAAATAATATTCATCGTTCTAATGGGTCTTCAATCCCAAATCCTCTGGGAACATCCACCTTGGGAATAAGTTTAATTTTCCCCTGTTTGAATAAGAAAGGAATCTTTTGGTTACTCCATATTTCATTGTGGACATCTAGAAATAATATCTTAAGAGAGGTGTGTTCACACATATCACTACCTACATATATCAACAAATCCCTCGGTGGGAGTGATGTGGTGAACGAGGAGCTATATTTTAATGGCATAGAAGCCATCCTATTTTCTGAATGTTCTGCTTCATCAAACGAAATAGGCTCATTCTCATCACAAAGACTAGAGGTAGCCATAGCATAGCAATCTGATGCAAAAGAAGCACTCTGAGAGCCTGAACAAGTACGATATGACAGAGGTGCATCTAATTTGCTATCACGCAAAGTCGGCATCATCCATTTTGACATAGTTTTTGCCTCCTCAATATGAGCTCTCTCATCAACAAGTGCATCATGTAAATTTGCATCAGAAATGGAATGATGTGCATCATCACATGAAACCTGTAAAGGTTGAGAAATTGCCTCATTTGGACCAACACTAGACTTTCCACCTATAAAAAGAGGCAACAAAGTATCATATATATCTTTGGAGCTAACAGATGTCTCCGTAATACATAAAAGTAATGGCTGAATAGAATCTTCCACAAAAACAACATCAGGGCTAACCAGAATGCATTTAGTATGTGGATGATACATACGATAGCCTTTGCTTTCAGAGATGTACCCAAGAAAAATACATTTCATTGCTTTATCATCCAATTTCTTGCAATGTTGTTTAAGCACTACTGCATATGCGAGAAAACCAAAAACACGCAAGTGAGCAACAAGTGGCTTGCGACCATGCCAAGCCTCATATGGAGTGATAGACTGCAATGCTTTAGTTGGACAGCTATTAAGTACATATGCTGCACACATAACAACTTTAAGCCAGAAACTATGTGGTAAAACTTGACTCTTGACCATGCACTTCGCCATCTCCATGAGTGACCTGTTCTTCCTTTCAACAACTTCATTCTATTGAGGTGTATACGGCATTCTACACTCGTGTTTTATCCCATGTTCAGTCATAAATGCATTAAAATAAGAAGACATATGTTCCCTCCCTTGATCAGAACGAAGGGTGTCCATTTTACATGCTGAAAGGTTTTCAGCCAAAAGTAAAAATTTATAGCACATAAACACTTCCGACTTTGCTTTCAATAAATATAGTTGTGCATGCCTAGAATAATCATCAATGAAAGTCACGAAGTAAAGATAGTTTCCAAAAGAGGGTGTGTGCATAGAACCACAGACATCACTATGAACAAGCTGTAATTTTTGAGTAGCTGGAACTGAACCATGTTTCGAGAATGAGGAACGCTTCATTTGCCAAAAATACAGCCTAGACATGTTTACCGGGTGCCTAAAGTTTGGATAGAGAGGGCACCATTTCAGATTTTTGCAAGAGTAGGAAACTAGCAAAATTGAGATGACCAAAGCGTGCAGGGCAAAGCGTTGCATCTGACATAGCTTGAGAATCATGTACCGCACATGTTGAATCATTCACAGATTTTTCATAGTCTATGAGTTTATACAACCCACGAAATAAAATGTCAGAAGCAATAATGACGTCTCCATTTGACAGATCATGAAGAGTACAACTGTCATCAACAAATTTCACAACGAAGCCAATCTTGGCTAAAGCTGAAAGTGATAACAGATTCTTCTTGATCCTTGGCACAAATAAACCATCTGGCAATGTAAAAGAACTATCATGAGTACTAGTCAGAATGATCTTACGAACTCCCATGATAGGATAAGAGGAGTTGTTGGTGCATATGACAGTATTCCCTGTAGGGGGAGGCTCGAGTGAAGTGAAGAAACTGCACTGCGAGGTACTTTTACAACATTTGCAAAACAATTTTTGCTTTTCTATTTTCTTTTAGTCTCTCTCATCCTTCTTTGATTGTGCAGAATTAGCAGATTTGTGTTTACTAGTAGATGAACTTCATTTTCCTTTGCCCTTCTGACTAGCTAGGAAAGCTTGATTTGAAACACGCACGATGAACCTCTTCGGCCTAGACTGACCTTCCTACAACACAACAGAGACTAACTCCTCAAATGTTAAGGCATTTGGATTGCCTTTCATCATCAATCGAAGAGTAGAAGCAAAACTCTGATATGAATCTGGAAGACCCTTTAGAACAGTATGCACAAGTGAAGTGACAGGTAAGACTTCATGAGCAGAAACCAAGTGCGCCTTCAAATCTTTGATCTTCGTCAGAAAACTATCCATGGAATCTCCCTCATTCATGTGCTCACTCTCCAACTATTTTCGGAGGCAAGCAACACGAGCCTCATTCCTTGCGTGGTATAAAGTGGTAAGTGTATCCAAAGCATCCTTATCCCAAACATCCTTTTTTGTTGTGCAAGAGCGAATGTGAGGAATAATGGCACGTTTGACAGACAAGGCTATCAATGCATGTGCCTGAGCATCTCTGCCATCCCAACGAATTTGCTATGTAATAGGTGCAGTAGGAACCGCAGTAGGAACCGCACCAAGAATAGGAGCATGAAGAATATTGGCATCTTCAACGCCATCTGCATCACCTTTAATAACTATATGTGCAAGTGTTATGTGTAATAGAACATTTTTCAACACCTTGCACAATATTCCAGAGTCCGTTTGCAACGAATACATGACGCATTGTATAAGCCCACAATGGGTAATTGGTACCGTCCAATTTATCTTCAACCACGAACATATGGAATACATCATTGCTTTCAGCCATGGCCACTAACTAAAATACCTTGATGCAGAAAAATGACTCTACCTCAAAAACTTGAACAGAAGTAGCGTGTTGAATTCTGCTAAACCTATAGCAGACTTTGAGGCCCTTATAATGAGCAACAGAAACCTGTATATATCTTTGGCACAAAAAGACGAAATTGCCTTTACAAGCGCTTTGATAATGTGTTCAGAGGCCTAAACGAGTTGAGATCGCGATTTCGACACCATAGAACGAAGTAGTTTTGATTTCCTAAACGTCCTGAGTATACACCAAATTTCGTTCGATTCTGAGACTGTGACCGGATGGGTGTCGAGGACACCTTAGATGAAGCAGAAACCTACTCTGATACCAATCGTTGGAGTTTGAGGTCTGCGGAAGCTCGCAAACAGCTCAAGAAAGAAGAAGAAGCTTGGAGCACAACACACAATTCTGAATGTATTATGAAGAGAATGTACCAAAGATAAGTGACCCGTTAGGGTTATAGGCATATATACGAGTCGAGGGGAAAAGCCTCCTAAAAAGAGAAAAAAGTGCCCCGGCGGTCCTAGTGTGTTCACAGACATCACTACCTAAATATATCAACACTATAAAATTCCCATCACGAGGGGTTTGCCCTAAATCTCAAGTAGTGAAATAGTAGTGTTAGCACGTTTAACACAAAACGTCAAACAAACATTTGGAATTAACATGAAGAGCATTTATCTGTACACCTGGCTTGGACTGTGGAAGACTGAATAGCATTGTTTTCTATTATGTATGCAAGCATCACCTAACTGAGTATAATCCCTCTTTGAGAGCAATTGTCCAGAATCCACGTTCTCACTCATTAAGAGAATGACCTGCTCAGCCTCCTTTTATTGCCCTTAAAATATTGGCGAAATATTTTCCAAAGTCTCGAATGACATCTTGCATGTCCACCACAGGAAATTCCCATTTCATATATGCCGAAGCCTTTAGTGAGAGCCCACGTAAAATCAGTTTCTCAACACTAGCTTTAAACACAGACGTTTGGCGCCAAGCATGGTTCACCCTCAAAGGAATTCTATGAAGCTTATCTGGCATGCACGAATTCCATTCTGCTTCGCGAAGAGACACCAAAAGAGGGTTATGATCTGAAAGCAACACCGTAGCATCAATCCACATTGTGGACGTGGCATTTTACATGGAGCTATGAGAATAGTAGCATCTATCCAGCCTGCTCATAGCTTTTCTATGCGATCTGGAATGAAACGTATAATTAATTGTGTGCCCGCCAATGTATCCTCATAAGTCTTTGCAATTCAGAATATCCAGAACTGCACTCCAAATAGTGTTTTCCTGCGAAGAAAGGAGAGAGGAAGCAATTGTGTAATCTACATCAGCATCCATCATGTTAAAGTCACCACACATTAGAATACGAACATCTGTCGATACGTGAAGCTGGCACACGAATGAATAACGTGTAGCAGATTCTTTCAGGTCTTAGCTCTTTCCATCAGAGAGTTAGGAGCATATACATTAATGCAGATATATGACACACCCTGTAACGTAAGATGAAGAAAAAGGAATCTGCTTTGAAAGTCGTCAAACAACATCTTGAAGGGAATATTTTTCCTGTAATGAAGAGACAGCCAGAGTATTTATTCCTCATGCCATTATAATACAGCTGAAAAGCTTTTGTATCAATAAGCATTCCAGTATGGTCATGCTTTTCATGTTCTTGAACCGCCACCAAATCAAGCTGATGCTTAATAGTCCATCTCCACAATCTTGTCCACTTTCCATACTGCCCTAGCCCTTGAACATTCCATGTTGCTAGCTTCATGAGACTGTAGGAACAGTTTATTTATTTCGTTTACCAGATCTATCTTAATGTAAACTTTCAGACTCAGATGATACCTTTTTTAAAGAACTTGATGCCTGTCTTAGAATGTTCTCAAGATAGAAAGTGTGTCCTCCCATATTTTTGATGTTTGGTGAATATCATTTCATTTTTCTCTCTTCTTCTTCTTTATTTTATTGTCTTCTAGATTCTCATATAATTTATGTAGTGTTTTCAATTTTGAGTGCTTGGATTATTTTGTTTTTTTTCAAAGCTCTACAATAAGGCTTCTGCAAATCCAAAAAAGATGATACGTAGGCAGTTTCAAACATTATTATTTTGACTCATTTTTATTGTCATGTTGGAAGAATGAGATAGTAATGCTTAAAGAATCTGTAAACAACAAATGTATCTACTGTATACCAACCGATTGTCATCATCCAGTGATAACTAATATGACTAACATGCATTTGTTTCAAGACTTGAGATTTGAGGACATTCAATAATTCCCCCAAAGACACTGTCTGTCTGATAGAGACCAAAGTCTCTGCATTAGGACATGAGGTATGGAAAATATGTATACCACTTATCTGTATGTTATTATGTCTCAAATCTGCAGATTTGGCTACTCCTTGAATGCAATGAGTTTGAACAGAGAGTGCAAAACTATTGCGAAGCTCGTGGATCCTGTGAACATTGGTTAAGTCATGGTCCATTTCAGCGTGCAGATCCACAAGCTGCACTTGGTAGTCATCTTGTGGGAAGAGACAGGTACCAAAGGTCTTTGAGATTACTGAAAGAAAAAATCTTTGATTCATAAAGGAAGATCTATGCAAAATCTTTTATCAAATAGATAGACTTATTGCTTGAGGTCTGTGACCTTCTCCAAATGTTTTGCAGATTTCCTGTGTACTTCGATGACATATGTGTGCGGGTTCTGCCAGTCTTCACCCTACTTCTGTTTAGATTCATAGAAAACGAGGTATTTGAGATTGCAGAAAAGCTACTAGAGAAATATTCTACCCTTTTCACTTATCATCCTGCCCGTTTTAGCTTTGTTCGTGATATACTTGCGTACTTTTATGGGAACTTGCCCAGCAAATTTATCTACAGATTGCTGTCGAATCTTGATCTTGTTAAGGTATTCAGTTGGTGATGGCTTGAATCATGGCTACTTCTACAATCACTAACTGCTTTCTCAAATGGATGTGAATGCAGATCCCTTTCTCAGACGCATTTCTTTCTGAGCGTCCCTCTTCAAGCTCAGGAGATTTTACAGAATACTTGTCCAGTCTATTGATAAATCTTGTCAATTTAGTGATACCATCATTGGGATCAAAATTGAATTCTGCTGGTCCTAAAAGTCAAGTTGTAGGAACACCCTTGACTCCTTCAAGTATTCTTGAAATTCCCAAGGCTTTCTATCAACATCAAGATCCAGGAACATATCCACAGCTGGTGTTAGAGACAGCTGTGATTGAGCTCTTATCATTGACCCATCCTCATCATCAGATTGTCTCTAACCTGGTTCAAATTACTGTTAGACTGCAATCCTCTGGACAAGCGCAGCCACAAAATACATCAGCAACGAACAACACTTCTCTTCAACAAAATATGACATCCTCCAATCCTAAAAGCCCTTTATTACCCTCGTCTCCCTCAGGCATTCCTGGAGATTCGTATGCAAATTGTGGAACAGGGCCTGGAAATGCACCTGCTACACAAAAAATTGCTGCTCCTCTTCTGATACAGGCATGTGGGTTACTGCTGGCACAGCTTCCAATCCCCTTCCATATCGCTCTTTACACAGAGGCTGCAAGGATGTTTAAGGAGTGCTGGTGGATGACTGATTCTGGTAAATTAAATTGGGAAATGGATGCTGTGTATGCATACTCTTTACGCGACCCAACGTGGGCAGCTGAAGATGACACGTCCACAGCCATTGGTAAGCTCAGTATTACTTTTTATAAGGGAATAAGGTGTTCTTCATATTTTAGAAGTTTGGTGGCTTAATGTTCAAATGTTGTCTGCTTCTGATGTAAGCACGATGTTCCTTAAAATCCTCCCAGGATATTATTTTAAACTGACATTATGAATATCGGCCTGGTCAGAAACAGTTCCTGTAACACAGGCTTTGACAGATTTTGAGTTGCATGCCATTGAAGCGTCTTTATAAAACATACTTCATTTTCTTTGAGCTGAAAATTCTCTTATATAAGTGTTTCCTATCCAGTGAGATGCCATTGATACAAGAAGCTTATCACAGGCATATTGTCTTATTATTTGGATGGATACTTTGGGTTTTATCAAGGAAGAAACTAGCCACACCAACGCAGTTCATGGTTGAGATGACTGAGAGGCAATCTTAGGATAGAGAAACAGCTAAATTCTATGTACTTGTGCAGATGAATTACTTGAATCAATGGTTTTCTATGCTATGGGACATGCTGTGTGCTTTCAAACATGTAGACTTTATATGGACAGGGGCTCAGCTTCTGAGAACAACTCTCCCTATGTGCTAATCACTTTCAATTTCAAGATTATCTCCCCTCAAATCTTTGATTCTAGGATGCCAGAGTAGCAGCTTGGACTTCGTCAATGCTATAGCTCTAGTAAAATGGCAATAAATGTCGATTATTTGGAAGGAACACTATGAGGGTATCTTTGCTGATCCAAACGGGACGAGCAGAAACGCAGAATTTTGGGCAAGACATCCTGTTAGGGTTTGGCCGAGTCTTACCGGAGTGAACCAACCTATACATTGGTTGAAATCCGCCGCGCCTGTCAGAAACTTAAGAGATATTGAGCCGCCGGAGGAGATGGGCTTATTTAAGATTCTTCTCCGGGATAAGGGTCGGAGGTCTGACTCTTCCTGTCCTAGCACACCTTTTGGCGAGGCCTTTTTGAATCTGCTTGAAAACATGTTGGAGAAAGGTCATGTTCCGGAGTCTGCGGCTACCGTAGTTGTGGTTTCCATTCCAAAGAAGGGAGACTTAACCTGCCTTGACAAGTACTGAGGGATATCATTGATTTCCGTTGCTCTTAAGATTTTAGTCTCTGTGTTAGTGAAGAGGCTTACCGAAGCTCTTGAGGCTCGTAATTTTTTCAATCGAGGCCAGGCTGGATTTCGTGCACGTCATGAGTGCATAGGGAAAGTCGTGTGTATGCAAGAAGTGGTACTTCAACGGGCCGCTCGTAAACTTCCTACGTACATGGCGTTTATTGACTTCAAGAAAGCATACAACACAGTGCCGCATGAGGCCTTGTTCCTTAAGCTTGAGGCGGCCGGCCTAACGGGTAGAGTGCTGAAATTCTTTCATGCTCTGTACGAGTCTTCGAAAGTCCGGGTTCGTGTGGAGGGACAACGCTTTAGCGAACCTGTCCCGGTACTTCGCGACGTTCGCCAAGGGTGCCCGGGTTCCCCTACGCTCTTCAATGTTCATATTAATGATATTCTAGATCATGGGGGAGACAATTCAGGGCTCGATATACCCGGAATTGGTCGACTTAAAGGTTTTCTATTTGCAAATGATCTCGTATTGTTTGCGAATAGCCCAGCCGAGCTCCAAAAATCTTTAGGTCATATCAGTGAGTGGGCAACGCTGTGGGGCATGGGGTTCTGGGTGGACAAATGCATGGCCACCGTGTTTTTTGGCAGCGACGGCGAGTTGGCGGCTGCTTGAGAATTTTGGCTTGCTGATTAGTTGCGTTAGAATCCCAGTAGGGGAGAAGTATACTTACTTGGGTGTGGAGGTTGATTCTAACTTCTCTATCGAAACGATTATTAAAAGTCTTCGTGAAGACAAGGGAAGGAAGTCTCTTTTTGCCTGCAAGCACTTGCTTTGCAATAGATCTTTCCCTACTTGGATACGGCTCGCAGTTTTAAAGAGTTTGGTTTTCCCTGTGATTACATATGGGGCGGAATTGATGGGGGCCCATGGGGAGAATCTTTTCGGGAAACTTGAGAGGCTGGTAGCAACGGGGATGCGGATGATCTGTGGCAAACGTCTACTACGATTGCCGATGCTGTGATGCACAAAGAATTCCATATTCCTCCACTTGTAGCCTATTTTGGCGGCATGAGGGGGCGGCTCTTTGGGAAGTATCTGGATAGCCGAACTTGGCTCGGGGTAATGCTACAGAAACCGACGGGATCTCGATTCCAGAAGTGGAGGTGGATTTCTCGAACTTAGTGGTGGAAGGAAAGGTATGTACCAGAAGCTACCCTTAACTCGCTCAGATATCATGTCCGGGCAAAGTGGGATTCGGCAAATCATTCTGTCGCTTTGGGCCCCTATGTGGATTTTAATTTGACGGAATCACGGGGATACCTTCATGGAAGTGCTTGTAGCTATCTGCTTAGTCCTACTAAGGAGCGCATGCTTATGCTCGCTAGGATAGGGGGGCTATATTTGGCTGATAGGATGGAGGGGAGAGGTAAGAGTAGATGTCCCCTTTGCACTGAGGTGGAGAGTTATGGTTCCCTATCCCATGTGATGGTGGAATGCAGAGTGGTGGCTTCTCTTAGGGGGGAGGTGGTTGGATCCTCTTATCAACGGTTTGATTCAGTGTTTGGATGTTGGCCCCGTGTTTCCCTTGGTCATGACCCTTATCTTCCTTGGAGGGGAGGCTCGTGGAGCTCGCTTGACCCATTGGGTTAAGCCTAGTCCGCACTCTAGGGGGGGAGTAGCTAAGTTCGTTTTGGCTCCTTCCTTCTTGGGTGAGGCTATTCCCAAATATATGAGAGCTCTCTTTGATAATTGATAGATCCTCTTGAGGGGAAAGGATGTCATTCTCCCATTTGATCCCTCTCGGGTCCCCGTATTTTGTTGATTTGGCAGAGGGAGATGACGATTCATGGGCTGAATTTGCGAGAACTATGGTGCTTCAAGATATGGGCATAGCTTCACCGGTCGCCAGTGAAGAGATGGGAGACTCGAAACTGGTGTGCGGACTCCTCTTGTGAGCCGACGCTTCTTGTGGGTATGGCATTCCTTTTTCGGGAACACGTCGGGCAGGCGGTTTAGCTTGGTGAGGAATTTGTTCCAAGTCCGCATACTCGAGTGTCGTGACTGGGGCATTGGGTATCTCACCGCACTGATCCTTCGAGGTTAGTTGACCACAATCTCCGGGTTGCAAGGTCACGTATAAGACTTCTTCGGAAGATGAAGCGGCCGATAGATTCTGCCTTCTGAGCAGGTTAGCCTCCTTGGGCCCCCATCCCCGACTCAGAAAATAAAAAACAAATCTACGTAGTCCGTCGAAGCAATGGAAATATGTAAATACACATCTTCATAGGAAGTTTGAGCTGGATAATGAGTTCTACCTTGCAGTTGCATAATCTCTCCAATTGCATCCCATTTAATTCTTGTTGATAAACACTGTTTTTCCTCCTGTTCCTTGAACAACTCTTATCAGCTGAATAATTCCTTGTTGCTCCTCAATCTACTACCTCTATCTTTGCTCAGCTTCCTGAGCTTGTATCATGTATGCTTGT
>MU263233.1:37500-42500 GCA_020310875.1 Ceratopteris richardii
CTTGATGTAGCCACAATTACCAGTACCTTGATGGTTGGCATTTCAGCCAGACATGAGAGTCTCTTCATAATCAACACCTTGGGTTTGTGCAAAACCCTTAGCCACAGGTCTAGCCTTATACTTGTTTATGGATCCATCTCAATTTCTCTTGATTTTGTAAATCCATCTAGAACCAATTACCTTCATTGATGTCTTCTTTGGTACTAGCTCCCAAGTATCATTCTCCTTGAGTGCTTCTATTTCTTCACCCATAGCTTCCTTCCATTTTGCCTTCGTCTTTGCCTCTTCATATGATGAAGGCTCTTCAAGTGATAAATCCTTAGCAAGATAAATGGAATGCTTAGTAACTAATGAAGTATCATACCCATATCTGATTGGCTTCTTGCTCTCCCTTTGTGATCTCCTTAGAGCTTGGTTGGATGATTCAAGTAAGTCTTCCAACCTCTTAATCTTGGTCTTGCCCTTTGATTTCCATGCCTTGAATTCTTCTAGATTGATGATGTCATCATCTGATTTGATGTTTTCAGTTTGGCTTGGCTCCTCCTTGGTGAGGCTTGGAAATTCCTCTTCCAAGTCATATGGCAATTTAACCTTCCTGCATTCACTTTCAAACCAAGAGTCATTCTCATCAAACACAACATCTCTATTGACCATACATCCCTTGTTGGATGGATTATAAAACTTGTATCCTTTCTCATCTAAATCATATCCTATAAGACGCACTTCTCTACCTTAGGGTCTAGCTTACCTTTGACTTGAGATGGAACATGCACATAAGCAATACATCCAAAGATTCTGCAATGATGAAGTGATGCAAAACTATGCCATGCCATGCTTCATATGGGGTCATCCCATCAAGTGATCTTGTGTTATTCCCATGAGTAGTAATATCTCTCTTTCTATCTAACCTTGATCTTATATGAGATGCAAAAGCAAGTTATTGACCTTCATCATTTACGTATAGTAAATGGAATGCAGGAACCTTGTAGAGCTTGTATGATGGGCAAGCATCAAAGAGAGACATTTCCACAAGAAAGCAAGAGTAGGTCAAAGGCTCCTCTAGTGTTGGTATATGCTAACTTGTGTGGTAAGATGTCTATACAGGCCTTGGGAGGATCTTCCTGCCTTGTGAACCTCGACGAGTATAGGAGGAAGATGTGGATGTACTTTCTTTGTGATAAGGCTCAAGCTTTTGGTAAGATTAAAGAACAACCGCAAATTGTTGAAAATAAACTAGGGAAAAATGTGAACAACCTTGGAATAGGAGGTGGTGGTGAGCTCAACTCAGAGGAGTTGGAAGGCTTTTGCAAGTGCAAAGGGATAAAGTGTCAATTAGTGACACCTCACACATCATCGCATGATGGCATTATGGAATGCAAGATTCACACCATTCTGAGATAGAAATGTGTATGAGAAAAGGAATGGGCTTTCCTTATCAAATCAGAATGAGTCATCATGTAGTTTACATTGGTAAGAATCCATCAATCTCACACTTTAGAATTTTTGAGTGCGTGTGTTATGCTCTTGTCCCAAGTCAAAGAAAGAACAAGTTGGAACCAAAAAGCAAGAGATGCATCTTCCTAGGTCATAATGAAAAGCAAAGGGCTTTCATATTGTATGACCATGAGGCAAAGAAGATCAAAGGGAGCCGTGATGTGGTGTCTATGGAGCGGTCACATGCTGTGGAGGACAAGAAAAGAGCTTCCATTTTATCATCAAGTGAAGAAGTAATTGACTATGTACCTAGCCCAAGAGTCATGCCTACCTATGATGAGGATGAAGTATCATCATTAGATGGTGAGAAGAGAGTCTACCAACCGAAAGTCACCCAAACAGATTGGTTGTCACTGCAATGGGTGAAGAAGAAGCTTTATGGTCACAATAATCCTATACCAACAACTATTGAAGCAAAGGTAGAAGGACCAAGGAGATCACAGAGAATAGAGGAGCACAAGTGGGCTTCTACTGGCATAGTCAGTATAGCCATGATGGTTGTGATTATGAAGCAAGTAATGAAGCCAATAATTGAAGATGAAGCATGGAAGGAGGTTATGCAAGCCAATTTTCATAGCTTAATGAAGAATGAAGCTTGGGAGGTCACTAGCACCAAGTGGGCTTGGGAGGTCAAGCACATGATACAAGACACATTGATATCACAAGGACTTTCACTCATGAAGGGTTTTAGTTTCCAATCCTCTTTTGCTCCAATGACCAATATTTGCATCATACTAATGCTAGCAGCTCACATGAAGTAGCACTTTTCTATGTTAGATGTCAAATCAAAACTTTTGAATGTTGACCTTAAGGAGGAGGTACATGTGTTGCAGCCACCAAGGTTTGAGGCTCCACATTCAAAGGACATATTATGTAATCTGAAGAAGGCATCATATGTGATGAAACAAGCCCTAAGATCATTGTATGAGCAGATAGACAGTGGGAGCTACATGAAGGTCTTTGGTAGTCTTATCTACTTATGGAGTCCATACAAGATATCAGTTTTCTAGTCAGACTTTTTAGAAGGCTTGGGAATAGACCTCATGAAGGACATTCAATAGTTGGCAAGCAAGTACACTTGAGAAGGATGGTGGAAATAGTCTACTATGCAACCATGAAGAAAGCGACAGGTATCCTCACCAAAGTTCTTACAAAGGATCTACTTCAGATACATCTTCAAAGACCTGGCAATGGGCCAAGGAGATAGTTCATCATTTGGGTGGACATTTTGGGGGGGGGGTGTTAGACATGGTCAATGCTCCACCCATAGTACATTTAAATCGTTGATTTTTAAATAAAAAACGTTTTTTAAATCGTGAAAACGTTCTAAACGATTTTTAACGATTTTTACTGAGGTTTTTTTGGAAAAAATTCGATTTCAAAAAAATACCTTTATTTCAAATGCATTTGAAAACTATTGAAACTAGCATGGTGATTATAAACTATTACGTGATTTTATATGTCATTCATGTCATGTTTATCAAAAAAGTGTATAATATGCATTGGTACATAGCTTTTTGTTTCACAAAAAATTAAAATCTCTCATAGAGAATAAAAACCACGATTATTTTTTTTTGGATTTTATAAACCTCTACGATTTAAACGATTTAAATCCCGATTTAAATCTCGTTTTTAAACCTCTTCTTGTACTATGGCTCCACCCTCATGGAAGACTTGGCATCAGGCCAAGAAGGTAGTTCACCTTTGGGTCGACATTGAGGGGGGGTGTTAGATATGCTCAATGCCTCACCCTTATGTAGCACCACCATTGTTCATAACACTCTATTTTGTAATGCCCCGATTATGAGGAGAAGCCATGTAAGAGTGTTGGACATTGGTAGGTTCCTGACTTTGAGGTGAGATGAGGTCTAGTGTAGACCGTAGATGGATAGTTAGGAAGGTTACTTTTAAGCCATTTGATTTGGGATTGATCCGATGTGAGGATCAACCTAAATCAAGGGCTAGAAACAAAAGTAGCTTTCTGAACTTGGGGAAGGCTCTATTTAATATGGGCCATTGGACTTAAACTTGATCCTAAGTGTGGATTAAGCAAGATAAAGGGCTGCAAACAAATGGTTGTTGATCTTACCTTTCAAGCATTGGATTCACCTCATAGATCAATGGTGGAGATTATTTTGGGCATGAATCAAGCTACCATGACCCTAGAACATGGGTAGGCCGACTTAGGCTTGGAGGAACTTATAAGGATGGTCCTCTTCCGATGTAAGATCATCGTTTGTGGTGTTTGGAACCATTGGGGTTTCCATCTTAGTACCCATTGTGTTGGCATATAGCCCTTCACGTAGCTTCTATCTAGATCACCATCTAAGCTCCATATAGGGAGTGCATGGGTAGATAGAACCATCTATATATTGTTTAGTGTTTGAGTTCCATTGCATTAGAGTTATGAGTTTGAGTTGAATTGATTTGATTCCATCTTCTACTCATCTTGAGTCCACTTGCCATTGTAACCAAATCTCTTGTGTTATTCCCATGAGTAGCAATATCTCTCTTTCTATCTAACCTTGATCTTATATGTGTGTTGTGGTCACCTCTACATGGCATTAGAGTTACACCACTAGCCCACCACTCAATCATTATTCTTCATTTTCCTTTCTTACAATCTCTACATATTTGTTTCAAGGTTCTCTCACCAATATGCCCTAATCTTTTATGCCAAATCTCAAGCTTTGAGAATGTTTGATCCTTGTAATTGTAAAGTGCAATATTTCTAGTGTCTCCAAATAGTCTACTTGTTTTTTTCTCCCTTGGCAATTCTCTTGAATCCATGTTAGGGGTCCTCCACAAAAGCTCCATATTTGTTGAACCTAACCTTCAAACCCTTTTCCACTATCTGTCCAACACTCATGAGATTCTTGGTGATTATAGGTACATAAAGGACCCTGCTCATTAGATTTCCTTGGGTTCCTCAAGGTAAGAGAGAAGGGTTACATTGCCTGCCACATGGTTTGAACAACCTGAGTCAATATAGAAGAGGTGCTCATCATTCATACCTTGTTTTGATGTCATATTCATAGTGAGAAGAGAATCCTCTTGATCCTCTGTGTAATTGTTGAAATCCTTTCTTGATTTGTATCCTTCTTGATTATTGTAATTGTTGTTGTAGCCATGGTTGTAGCCTTGATTGTGGTTGAATCTTCCTCTTGATTGTGAGTAGTCACCTCTTTGATATCCTCTTCCTCTTTGATTCTTGAAGTTCTTATAGCACTCATCTATAGTGTGATTAGACAATCCACATAGGTTGCATGGGGAAGATATGAAAAGTCTCCCCCTACCTTGCTTACCTCCTCTGCCCCTACCTCTTGAGTTCCTACCTCTCCCTGCATTGTTAGCTTGAGAAGTAGTACCTTCATCTTCAATCTTTTTGCTTTTCCCTTTTTCGTTTGACTGTCCTTTATCTGTGCATAGGGAAGAAGAGTTGTTACCTCTTGATGATTCTCCATTTTTGTTGAGCTTGGCTTCATGGGTAAAAAGTTGCTCCATGA
>MU263234.1:0-12500 GCA_020310875.1 Ceratopteris richardii
TTCTAAGAAAAGAGATTCAAATATCATATGTGTCCACTCATCAACAATGTGTAGATATTCTAACCAAAGCATTGGATGGTACAAAGCTTTGCAAATTCAAGGCTATGATTGGTTTACAGGTAATCTTGGAAGATTGAAGACCTCAAGCATACTTGGCTTGAGGGGAGCTGTTGGAGCAAATCTATGACAAGTCCAAGTATTGGCTTGAGTCCCACAAAGTCATAGAAGAAGCCTTAAAATGAAGACAATGTAAAGTTCACTTGTGAACTACCTCTTGTAACTTTTGAAGAGCTCACTTAACGTAAAAGTGAAAGAATCTTAAGTGGTTGAGTCCACTTGATCAAAAAGGGAAAGAGGAGCCACTAATTTATGATTTGTGGTAGATAAAGAACCAAATCAATCACTAATTGATTGGAGAGTAATTGAGGGAGTTAGCCTCCCAAACTCAACTATAAATAGATGGTTGTTTTACTCGTGGTTAGAGAGACCTATGTGACGACCTCCAAGAGCTGAGCTTTATGCCATATCAAGGTGTGATTACAAGGCACACATATGTATCAGTAAGTCCACTGTATTGTACAAGCAATATACTTTCATTTTCATGATCATTTGAGTTCATATTTCCATGTTCTTGTGAAGTGTACTACTCAATGCCATATCTCTTAGTTTTCTTAGTCAGATTGCACAGATGGTTTCTCTGAGCTTGGTGCATACTTTTCAGTGATTTAACTTGGTAAAGTTAGATCTATAACTCTACTATATGCTCATGTATTTTCATTTCATTTGGTTATTGCAATATTCAGTTATGTTGAGTTGAAGTCAACCCTGTCTCTTCATTTTCACTTCTCTGTCAGGTACCGGACTTTTTTACTCATCTTGTCAGACATACAAATTTTCATGATCATTGGATTCAGCATACTGTCTAGTGTAAGAATACAAATTTTCATGATCATAGGATTCATAAATCCTGAGGTATGTTCATTTTTCTACTCACTGGTCTCATTGTTGTAGCAGCCCGTGAAAATCGTGATGATGTCATCACTTGTTAAACATCATTCTCAGTGACTGTGTGGCTCATTATTTTTATGCAATACTCTTGAAAATTAGCTCTTTAAGTTAACTAGAGTTCCCCAAGATGAATTAAGTTAATTGCTGTTGTGCTCAGAGAATTATGCAAAACACTCGATAGGTGTATGAACCAAATAGCAAGTTCTTTACCTCTGAGCTAACTCCAACTTATCTCTTTGATCTATCTTTTTGAGAGTGATCTTCCAAGGTACATAGGGTGTCTAATACATCCATTGGCAAGCTAAAAGGGCCCACCACATACTCCTGGAGTTCATTTGGCTGGTGTAGATCAAGGATTTTGCAACACCTCTTCATCTTGAAGCACATACCTATCCATCTCTTCACAGGTCCTTAAGTGCATCTTTTGCTACTTGAGTGGTACTTGACTACTTGGGTTGTTTTATCCCAATGGGGATCCCTACCACTAGATTGCATGCTTTTTTTGACTCTAACTAGGCTAGTTGCTATGAACCTCGTGTGTCCCACTAGTGGTTTTTGCTTCATGTGTGGTAGCTCATACATATCTTGGTTGAGCAAGAAGAAGCCTATTGTGGCCACTTCCAATTGTGAGTCTGATTATAGGGTAGCTTTCATAGTGACTATTGAGTGTGTGGCAGAGACAACCCTATGGCTGATTTGGGTGTTGGTCAGTCTTCTGCACCAACATCTTCACTGATGTTTAGAGCACATTGGCATTTCTGAGGAACCCTTTGTTCCATGCTCGCACTAAGCACATCCAGGTGCATTATCATTATTTCAGGGTAGGTTCTCTACTCGAGAGATGAGCTTGGCATATGTGCCCACGGAGGAGAACATTGCCGACCTTTCACAAAGGCTCTGCCTAGAGAGAAGTTTGAAGCTTTTCGTAAATATTTGGGGTTACTTCCTTTTGTGGAGTGATTTCCACATAGGTTGGCACTTCCTTATACATGAGTGCTAGCTCCTTGTTCACAGCATCACTTCCAAGGGGGATTTGTTGATATGTTTAGGTACTGATGTGTGTGAAAAACACTAGGATCGATGAGGAAACTTTTTTCCCTCTTTAGGAGGTTTTTTCCCCCCCGGCTTGTATATATGCCTATAACCCTAAGAGGTTACTACTCGTTTGTACATTCTGGTGGTAACACATTTTGTATTGTGTGTTGTGCTCCAACCTTCTTCTTCCTTGTTCTGTTAGCGTGCTTCTGTAGACATCTAACTCCAACAATGTCATAAGAACAACAAAAAGAAGAATGTGTACCTCATAGTATGGATGGTCTGTAGTTTTCTATGCAATTCTTTTAAATTTTCACTCTTTTCTAAGATGATCCAAAGTATATTAATGCTAGAAACTCCTAAAAAATGAAAAAAAATATCATCTCTTCAATATCTGAATATGGGGGTATAGTCTACAATCTCTTAGAGTATGCTATAATTTTGAGCATTGCAATCAATCGCATGTCAAAGTCTTGGAATCTACCCATGGGGATTCCTTGAGACCATAGAGTGCCTTATTAAACTATAAAACATAATTACCTTTGATTTTATCTTCAATCCGAGTTGCTTGGTTCATTTATACCACCTTGTCTACCTATCAACTCACAAAATCATTTTTCATATCACTCTTGTATGTCTTACAATGCTTGCTATCTCCTATTACAATGATTATTGTGGTGGTAGACATCTTTGCTATATGACGAACAGTGTCTTCATAGTCCACTTAATATGATTAAGCAACCCTTTTAGCTACAAGCACTACTCTACATTAAGAAATGCCACCATATAAGTGCATTTTTTACTTATACAACCACTCATTTTTAAAATAAATTTCATGTTCTTATTCCTTGGCACCAATCTCCAAGGTTTTTTCTCCTCCAAACCTTTAATTTCCTTATGCATAACCTCTTTCCATTCTGTGCAAGTATCTCCTTCTTCAAAGCAGGTGGATAATTCAATAACTTTCATCATATTTGCAATGTGCCTAGCCAGGAATGAGTCATATTTTTAACCTTCTCAATTGGAAAACTTACCCTATGAAACCTTCTTACTTCAATAATCCACATATTTGAATATTTGTATGTTTTTAGACCCTTCTTTACTACATAACTTTGAGGGGAAATTTTTTAGTGTAATCTAGTGCTTTGGGGTCTCAACATGCTTAGGAGTAATGGTATAATGTTTACCTCTATAATAAGTTTCTTTCCCCATGTTTTTATCCGGATGTAGACCTAAACAACTAGTTAGCTTTGTAGAATTCACATTTGTAAGGACACTACATTTTCTCCAAATCTTTCATTTTAATTGTCTTGTTTGTGTACATTCCTTGTCCCAAAACGCCAATAGTTTTCTCTCTATTTCTTCATGAATGAGACATGAACAGTTTGCATAATGAATTAAGGCCTTAAGAATCGTTTTTTTCTAATACAAACTATTAGATTCACTTATGAGAAGAAATGTTTCCATAAACGTTTGTAGGATGAGGGGACCTTTCCTCATATTTTTGATCTATTTTAAAATCTCATGTCCCTATGCAATTGTATCTTCCATTATTAATTATGGATGATTCAAAATGTAGAGTTTATGTTCTTATTTTGATAATGCTCCAAAATATGAATAGACTTGGTACAATAAGCCCCTTCCTAGTTATTTCGTGGACATGATCTTCCTTGTTTGTTAAAGTCCTGTAGATTGAATAAATGTATTCTCATAGTTTCAATTCAAGACCCTTCTCTAAGACTAGCACATAAGAAATTCCTAAGTTCCTCTTTTCTATTGATTTATTTTTCTTCATTTATAAAGGATCTTATCGCATGGAAAAGCTTAGGTGGTGTATTTATTCATTTTCTTGAGCTCCCTATCTTTATAGACTTATTAATTGTTTCTCAAGCCATGTAATGTTGCAATTCACTACACTAAATAATTATTATTGTGTCTTTATAGAATCTAAAAATGACTAACCACATAGATATCGAAGGTCCTTTAAATGTACCTCTTTTGATATCTTATGTCTTGATTAAGACACATCATATCAATAATCTTTATATTTACTCATGATTAGATATTTTCTCGCTCCATTTTCTTGCCTATTCCCAATTAATCTAGAAGAGCCTCTTTCTCTCTCTCTCTCTATCTTTCTCTCTATGTATAAGCATATAGGAGAGAAGAAAGAAGAACACTAGTTCATTGAAAACAAGGACACTTAATGGAAATGTGAATATTGTATGTGTATTATGTTTCCATAGAAATTATCCATATTCCAACATTGGAACAACTCGTTCCAATCCAAACATAAATGATACGCACAACCTATTGATCAATGAAATATGGTCATTGTCCATGTAGAGATACACAATATTTGATGTATTATATATGGCTTTCAATGTTATGAGGGCACTATGAAAGCAATGAAAATAATGCAGTAGTGGGTGTTGGTACAAGTCAAGCCTTCACATTTGGCTTGGACATCTACTTTGAAGACTCTACATGAAGCAAGGAGCATAGGAACACTAGCTTATGAGTTATTACCTTTTTATCCATTGTAAAAGTCTATATGACTTGGCGCATTATGCAATCACGCCTAATTGATTGAAAGTCACGTGAAAGGTTGTTGATTGATTGAGAGAATATCTCAATCAACTTTTTTAGGTGAAAGATTTTAGGAGATTGATTTGAATTCTAATTCAAGTCATCACTCAATTCCTATAAAAGCTACAAGGAAAATATCGCGGGTGACCTTCACTCATCCCGAGGCATTACTGTATCAATCATTGAGTGTGTGAGGTCTACTCTATAGCCTACACCTCTGAGTACCATTGAGCTATGTTTATCATGCCAATGGGAATGTACATTTACATGATCTAATACAAATATTTACATTCATCATCTCTGTTATTCTCTGAGTGTACCACTTCAACTACTGTCAACTTCAAAGAGACATATCTCAGTGCCTACTGAACCAAATCAAGTGATTCAAAGCTTGATAGATTCAGCTCAAAGCATATCACAAGCATACAAAGTTTGAAGCAATTTGATTCAGCCAATTTCAAGAAATCGTGGCCGAAGTGCTCACTGTTGCAGTTCTTACAGTAAACGAGTAATTTTCGGTAGAAGAACGAAGTAGATCTCGTAGAGTAATGCGAAGCTTTGTATGAGAGATAGCTCACTCTATAGCTAGACATCTCTACTTTTAGTTGATCAATCTTTCCGGTGAAAAAGATATCTACACACAGTACAAAGTCTGACCGGAAAGAGGCTGTCTGAACTAGAGGAGTTTTTTCTAAACTTCAGAAAGAGTTCAGTAAGTTAAGAAAGTTCACACTTCACTTCCTTACTTCATGTATGTTCACTTGAAGTAATTATAAACAGAATTGAAGTTCATTCCGGTACAATTCCGGTACGATTACGGTGTCAGTCCAGTGGCAGTCCGGTGAAATTTCGGTGAAATTTTTCCAGTAAAGTTAGAGCATATGTTGAGCACTAGACTTTGCTAAGCTATTGATTGATTACAGAGAATTTCGGAATCACTCTAACTTAGTTCTTCTTGGCGTGGCGGTTTCCGCAAGGCTCAGTCTTCGTCGCGTTATCAAGGAGTAGAATCGGAGAAAAGGATCAAAGAGGGCTGGTGCAAAGCAGGATTAGCAGTACCAACTCAATCTTCTGAGTGCATCCAACCATCTCTCCCAACAGTGGTATCATAGCAAATAAGGTAACATGGGAGATGGTTTTCCTTCATTCATTGACAAATTGGACAAGAACAATTACCAAGCTTGGTCTCTAAGGATGAAGACCTATCTACAAGGAAGAAGCTGATTTGGAGTCATATCAGGAGATGAGGAATTGCCCTCATTCAAAGCTAGAGGCCTACCCACCAAAGATGAACAAGAAAGGCTCAACACATGGTGTGCAAAAGATGCTTTGGCAAGGTCTTATCTTCTTAACTCTATATCTGATTTCCTTTTACCTCACATAAGGAATTGCAAGACTTCCCAAGAGACTTGGGAAACCTTGTCAACATATTTTTCATCAAGTACAAGGGCCAGAAAGAATCAACTATGGATTGAATTCACTACTCTTAGGAAGCAATCAAAGCAATCAGTTTCAGATTTTGTCAGTAGGGTCAAAGACATTGCAGACCAACTGGCAAGTATTGGAGAGGAGATTGAAGAGGAACAAATAGTAAGGTAGGTAATCAATGGACTAAAGGCAGATGACAAATGGGAGAGCTTTACCACAGCAATGGACCTATACATGGACATACATGCTCCTGATCTAACAACCCTGATTGGTCAACTCTTCACACATGAAGCAAAGCTTACAAAGAATGGAGAACAATCAAAAGGTAACAACTCCTCTGCTTTATACACTGATAAGAAGGTTAAAGATAAAGATAAAAGTAAGAAGGTTGATGAAGAAGGCTCTACCTCCCAAGCAAACTATGCAGGGAGAGGTAGATCTTCAAGAGGTAGAGGCAGAGGAAGTAAGCAAGGTAGGGGGAGACCCTACAACTCATCACCATGCAACATTTGTGGATTGTCTAACCATACCACAGATTAGTGCTACAAAAATTATAAGAATCAGAGAGGAAGAGGCTATCAAAGAGGTGGATACTCTCAAGGTAGAGGCAGATTCAACCAACACCAAGGCTACAATGGATACAACAATCAGTACAACAACAATTACAACCACAACCACAACAGTAACTACCAAGGTGGATTCAGAAATAGAAGGGATTACAACAACTACACAGAGGAGCAAGATGACTCCCTATTGATCATGAATATGACCTCCAAGGAAGGTACAAATGATGATCATTTATTTTATATTGATTCAGGGTGTTCTAACCATGTAGCTGGTAATGTGGCACTACTCTCTGATTTGGAAGAACCCAAGGGCAAACATCAGGTACAGACAGGTGATGATACTAAGCATTCTGTTGTAAAGGTTGGTAATGTAAAGACTAGTGATGGTAATCAGAACTTATTGAGCAGAGTACTTTATGTTCCAACTATTACCAAGAATCTAATGAGTGTTGGTCAAGTTGTGGAGAAAGGTTTACAGGTCAGGTTCAATCAACATGGAGTATATGTGGAGGACCCAAGACATGGATTCAGAAGAATAGCCAAGGGAGAAAAATTAGGTAGATTATTTACTTTTGAGCTTGAAGACACCAAAAACATTGCTTTATACAATTACAAGGATCAAACACTTTCAGAATTAGAAATATGGCACAAAAGGTTAGGTCACATTGGTGAAAGGACCTTAAAGCAAATATGCAGGGATCAATGTGTGCTTGGGATACCTAATGTATCCAAGCAACACATGATATACAAGTGTGAAGCTTGTCAGTTTGGTAAGTCACACAGATTGCCCTATTCAAAGAAAGGTTTTATGCATGGAGACTACCTTGACTTGGTGCACACAGATGTTTGGGGACCTAGTAAGGACCCTTCCATTTCAGGATCAAGGTATTATGTGTCCTTCATTGATGACTATAGCAGATGGACTGTGTTATACTTTATGAAGCATAAGAATGAAGTGTTTAATTGTTTCAAGAAGTATCTTGCACTGGTTGAAAACCAAACAGGAAGAAACTTGAAAAAGCTAAGGTCAGATGGAGGAGGAGAATACTTCTCAAATGAGTTTGAAGACTTCTTGCAGGAAAGAGGCATCAAGAGGGAGATAACCACAAGGTACTCACCTGAACAAAATGGGGTAGCTGAAAGAAGAAATAGACTCATTGTAGAAACAGCAAGGTCTATGCTTAATGAAAAGAAGTTGCCAAATTATCTTTGGGCAGAGAGTGTATCTACTGCCACATATCTCATTAACAGGTTGCCATCAAAGACACTTGATGGAATGACACCTTATGAAGCTTGGCATGGTAAGAGACCATCTTTGGATCATTGCAAAATCTTTGGTTGTATTGCATATGTGCATATTCCTTCACAGGTAAGGGGAAAGCTAGACCCTAAAGCTGAAAAATGTATCTTCATTGGTTATGACTTGAACCAGAAAGGGTACAGATTCTACAACCCCTCAAACAAAGGTTTCAAGGTAAGCAGAGATGTCATCTTTGATGAGAATGACTCATGGTATGAGAATGAATGCAGGAAGGTTAGTCTACCTTATGACATGGAAGAAGACTTCCCAAAGCTCAACAAGGAGGAACCAATCCAGAAAGAAGAATCAAGCTCAGATGATGATGATACAATTAACCTTGAGGAATTCAAGGCATGGAAGTCCAAAGGAAAGATGAAGATGAAGAAGCTAGAGGATATACCAGAATCTTCAACTCAAGCAATGAGGAGATCTCAGAGAGAAAGTAAGAAGCCTATCAGATATGGGTATGACACTTCTCTTGTAACTAAGCATTCTGTATATCTTGCAAAGGATTTGTTAAATGAAGAACCAGGTTCATATGAGGAGGCAATCACCAAAGCAGAGTGGAAAGAAGCTATGGATGAAGAAATAGAAGCTCTCAAGGAGAGTGACACTTGGGACTTGGTACCCAAGAAGGATTCTATGAAGGTGATAGGATCCAGATGGATCTACAAACTAAAGAGAAACTCTGATGGAACAATCAACAGGTACAAAGCTAGGTTGGTAGCCAAGGGTTTTGCACAAACCCAAGGCATTGATTACGAGGAGACATTTTCTCTTGTGGCAAAGATGCCAACAATCAGAGTATTGGTGAGTGTAGCTGCATCCAAGAATTGGAACATGTACCAATTAGATGTCAAGAATGCTTTCTTGAATGGATGGATATCTGAAGAAGTCTACATGTCACAACCACCTGGCTATGAAGATCCCAAGAAGGTAAATTATGTTTGTAAATTGAAGAATGCTCTATATGGATTGAAGCAGGCACCTAGAGCATGGAATTACAGGTTGACAACATATCTCCAAGACCAAGGATTTGTGATGAGTAAAGCATACACTTCTCTATTTATAAAGAGGAGTAGTACAGAGGTAATCTACTTGTGTGTTTATGTTGACGACATCATCATTACAGGCAATGATGTCAGTGGGATTAGACACATCAAAGGACAGATGATGAAGGAATTCAAGATCAAGGACCTTGGATTATTGAAGTACTTCTTAGGTCTTGAGTTAATCTACACTAATTTAGGTATATATATCACTCAAAAGAAGTATGTACAAGATATGGAGGTTAATCTAAAGCTAAGTGCTCATGAAGGGGATGAAGTCCAAGACATTACAGGATATCAAAGTATGGTAGGTAGTCTGAATTATGCTACCTTGACTAGAATTGACATAGCATATGGTGTAAGTGTGCTTAGCCAATTCATGCACAAACCAAGGGTACCTCACCTAGAAGCAGCAAAGAAGATCTTGAAGTATCTAAAGGGAACTCAGAACCATGGTTTGTATTTTCCTTATACATCAGATATTGATATTAAAGTATATTCAGATGCAGATTGGGCAGGGTGCAAGGATGATAGGAGAAGCACATCAGGATACATATGTTTTGCAGGTGATAAACCAATTTCTTGGTCAGCCAAGAAGCAACCTACAGTAGCATTGTCATCTACTGAAGCAAAGTATAGAGGGCTAGCAAATGCCACTCAAGAAGCTATCTGGTTGAAGCTTTTGTATACAGAGTTAGGCTTATATACAAGATCACCAATTATCTTTGGAGATAATACAAGTTCTCTTCACCTTGCAGCTAATCCAATATATCATGTTAGGACAAAACACATAGAGGTTCATTACCACTATGTGAGAGAGAAGTTGCTTAGTAAAGATATTCAGTTGACTTATGTGTCCACTAATATGCAATGTGCAGATTTACTCACTAAAGCTTTGGATGGAACTAAGTTATGCAGATTCAAATCCATGATTGGATTGCAGGATGTGATTGAAGAATGAAGCTGAAGACTTGAGCCAAAATGTTTGGCTTGAGGGGGAGCTGTTGGTACAAGTCAAGCCTTCACATTTGGCTTGGACATCTACTTTGAAGACTCTACATGAAGCAAGGAGCATAGGAACACTAGCTTATGAGTTATTACCTTTTTATCCATTGTAAAAGTCTATATGACTTGGCACATTATGCAATCACGCCTAATTGATTGAAAGTCGCGGAAAAGGTTGTTAATTGATTGAGAGAATATCTCAATCAACTTTTTTAGGTGAAAGATTTTAGGAGATTGATTTGAATTCTAATTCAAGTCATCACTCAATTCCTATAAAAGCTACAAGGAAAATGTCTCGGGTGACCTTCACTCATCCCGAGGCATTACTGTATCAATCATTGAGTGTGTGAGGTCTACTCTATAGCCTACACCTCTGAGTACCATTGAGCTATGTTTATCATGCCAATGGGAATGTACATTTACATGATCTAATACAAATATTTACATTCATCATCTCTGTTATTCTCTGAGTGTACCACTTCAACTACTGTCAACTTCAAAGAGACATATCTCAGTGCCTACTGAACCAAATCAAGTGATTCAAAGCTTGATAGATTCAGCTCAAAGCATACCACAAGCATACAAAGTTTGAAGCAATTTGATTCAGCCAATTTCAAGAAATCGTGGCCGAAGTGCTCACTGTTGCAGTTCTTACAGTAAACGAGTAATTTCCGGTAGAAGAACGAAGTAGATCTCGTAGAGTAATGCAAAGCTTTGTATGAGAGATAGCTCACTCTATAGCTAGACATCTCTACTTTTAGTTGATCAATCTTTCCGGTGAAAAAGATATCTACACACAGTACAAAGTCTGACCGGAAAGAGGCTGTCTGAACTAGAGGAGTTTTTCTAAACTTCAGAAAGAGTTCAGTAAGTTAAGAAAGTTCACACGTCACTTCCTTACTTCATGTATGTTCACTTGAAGTAATTATAAACAGAATTGAAGTTCATTCCGGTACAATTTCGGTATGATTACGGTGTCAGTCCAGTGGCAGTCCGGTGAAGTTTCGGTGAAATTTTTCCAGTAAAGTTAGAGCATATGTTGAGCACTAGACTTTGCTAAGCTATTGATTGATTACAGAGAATTTCTGAATCACTCTAACTTAGTTTTTCTTGGCGTGGCGGTTTCCGCAAGGCTCAGTCTTCGTCGCGTTATCAAGGAGTAGAATCGGAGAAAAGGATCAAAGAGGGCTGGTGCAAAGCAGGATTAGCAGTACCAACTCAATCTTCTGAGTGCATCCAACCATCTCTCCCAACAGTGGGAAAAATAATAGAATAGAATGGCATAAATCAGCTGGCCTAAGACAAGCTAAGAACTGAACTATCTATTATGAATTATGGAATGTGTTGAATAAGGAATTATTAGAGAGTTAATTTATTGATGTATTAATGTGCTTTTGGTGTTTTTGATATAGCAATTGAAGGTTTGTGAGGAGCATGAAAGGCATTAAAGGATAGACATCAATAATCACATTTATATTTTATATAATTTTTAAATAAGCCCACATTGAGCGTTTGATTTTTTGAAATAGTTAGTTAAAATAGCGGTTAGGATACATACCATTGTAGACCACGATCTTAAGGTATTCTACAAAAGAGACCAACTTTTACTTTCACGCATGCTTTTCAAAGTTCCTCTCATGTAACCACTATTTTTGAGATAATAAAAAATCTTTTAAATACATGCACTCTATGGACTATCAAAACAAAGTGCATGGGGGATATTGCACCCAAAATTGTATTCTCTCTCATCTCCTTGCATATCTATTTTCTCTACATATTTTTAGCATTCATAACCTCTATAAGTGCATGAGTTAAGATCCCGATAACAGTATTATCAGAGTTGTGCATGCATCACTACAGACGGGTCTATGTCTATTTGTTTTAGTGTTTGATCTCTATTCACTAGTCGTTTCCTTTTTGGTTTCCACCTCCACTTCCACTTTCTTCTACTTCTGATTCTGATTCCTATTCCATTTTGATTTTTTATTCTATTTTTTATTTTTGGTTTCGATTTCAGTTTCAGTTTCTGGTATCCATTCTACTTCTAGAACCAAAACTAGAACCTACATTTACACCTACATTTACACCTATGCTTACTTTTTTGGCTTACCCCAAGGCATCGAGTAAGGCATGGAAGCACGCATAGTTAAGGCATTACCTTGGCAGCTTTGGCACCCATGGCTCCCTTGGTGACCATTGGAAGTCATTGGGTGTGCACGAACCAGTTTTAATTTATGAGAGGCAATAAGCTGTTTTATATTCAACGAGGAAGGAGGGAGGATTTGAAGCCATAACCTCACTCTCACAAGGGAAGTATTTTACAAATACATGATCTCTTTCTTATATTTAACACAACTTGCATCTCTTTCTTACTTTTTCTAATTTCCAACAACAACAACCCTTCCTTTTACATTTTAATTCAAGAAATCTCAAAATCGTTTTTACATACCTACCAGGAGGTTTTTGTTCTCTACATACTCATGCACCCTACAAAAACCATGAAGGGTTTTGGTAATTCAC
>MU263234.1:17500-46849 GCA_020310875.1 Ceratopteris richardii
CGAAATTTTGAGTTCATGATTGAGTATGCGTGTTTTGTGGCATTAAGGAGGACCTACCCCACCTTTTCTTCACCTAGAGGCATGCTAAATAATATTGGATTTATCTTCAACCTATTTGCCAAAGGATGCACGTCACACTAAGCTACAAGGAAACACTTCTTAGCTCATGTAATAAACTTGATTTTGTTCTTTGGAACATCTAGACTGGTCTCATAGTATGGTATATTTGGAGATCCATAAGTCGAACTACCATGAAAAAGAGCATAAAGTCTATGCATCATGCTTTTTTCAAAGGATTCAGAGATATTGTTCTTCAAAGTTTGGCAGCCATCAAATCTACACCAACAAAAACTTTCTAGCTTTCTCTTCACGTAAAAAATACCCCTCCTAGGAAATGGAGACAGTCCATATTGCAATTGTATTTTAGCTCCAAAGTTGATATGGTTTTGAGATGTACTTAAGTCCTCTCTATAGATTAGCATCTACTCATATTTATGTAACTCTGGTGCCTACATCACCATACCTTAGTTGATGGTGTGCTTCTAATCCTTGCTGTTTTGTTTTGTAGGGGAGGATGCTCCTTGTACAATCACACATTTCATCATTAATTTCAAATTTCTTGCATCTTCAAAAAAACATGGATGTGTACCTTGCACCATTTGTGGAAGATCTATGCACTTTATGGGATGGTATTACTATGCATGACATGTCTCAACCTATAAGAAGATGGGACATGTGAGTGCAAGGCATAGTTATGTGGAGGATGCATGAGTGGTTGCAGTATGGTGAATATTCAGGTTTAGCGATTTCAAGTTACCATGCTTGTCCCCTATGCCGACCATGACTTGAAGCACCCTACTCTAAAGCACTTTAGAAAACCCACAAGTATTCTCAGAATTCAACTTCATTTACTAGTTCATGTGGTTGATGAAGTTTCAGTAGCAAGAACTATCCATCATCGATGGATGTTCTTCTTAAAGTGCTTCATGAAAACATTAAAAGGGTTTGTTCATCAAAGATAATGCCTGGAGGGCACCATTGAAGAGGGGTGGCTCGTACAAGATTCTCTTCTATTCATTACAAAATTTTTACACATGTTGGACCAAGAAATACTTCGCTCATGGAGTGATCATGAAGAGTTTCACCTTGTGGTTGATGAGCCTCAAACTAAAGGGATGAAAAGAAAAATGGATGTAGCTTTCAGAAAGAAGTCGATTATTTTTAGCATCGTTAAAAATGAGCATATGCAGAATTGGTTGTAGAGGTATGAGCTTGCCAAGAGACAAACACAAAGAAAAGAGCTCATTTCAAAAGAATCATTCGACTTGCTTTCTGCCTCTTCCAAAAAATCTTTGACCTCTTCCATCCTTTTCAATGAGCAGATGGCTAGATACAGCCGTTTCACAAGCAAAGGTAGTGGGTGAGGTTATCTTTGAAAAGGAGTAGGAACTTGCAAAGGAATGTGATTGGGAGTACTCTAAATAGGGTGCACTATGGTCTCATGGATGACACTTTTGGATGGCATTAATCGATGAAAATTTATCAATTTTTGATAGCGGCATGATGGTGAACGTTTGTGAGAAAAGTAGAGCAATTGCAAGAGATGAGAATGCTCAATAAGACGAGGTTGAGTATTGTGAAGTGATCCCATATATCTTGAAACTATCCTACAGGAAGATTTGAGTACTATATGTTTGATGTCAAATGGTTCAAAAAAGTCATCTCTAGACTAAATGCAATAGTGAGCCTAGATATGAGTGGTTTGCTTCAAGTAAACTCCACAAAGCTATGGATAGATGAAAGAGAATTTGTACTTCTCAAACACTCTAAGTAGGTTGGTTTTATGCTAAATTTGAAAAAGCTAGAGTGGTTGTTTGATTTACAAGTCTCTCCATGTAGCAAACAAATTTGTGCAGACATAGACATAGAAAAAACTCAATCCGTAGTGGAATCTAAGGTGCATTTGAAGAGGTATTTGAAGAAGATGAGGTACACAATGAAGTAACAGACGATATGTTATACGAGGATGATGATCAAGAAGGGGCCACCATACCAAGAGATCTAGAAGTTGCAAATGTAAAGATAAGATATCCTCTACACATCACGTCTCAAAGAAGATGCTAGAATAGATTATTTATGAAGCAAGCACATTTACATACTAATTTGTGTTTATTTATTTTGTTATGTTTATGATTATTATTTTATTCTAATTATTTAAGTTGTCTATTGCAAAGAACGATATGAAATAGTCCACTACTAACTTTGCACTCTAGGACAGAGAAGCAGTTTATGGAGTTTATATATATCAAGCATCTCTTTCTCATATGGATAGAGCATCATAGTACTAGATCACTCATGATTGCACTCCTCTCGGCCTCATTCCCATGGATAGCACTCCCATTGGGACCACTCCCTTTGGCAGGACTACTCTCTCTGTAGGTACTTCCTTTGACAAAACAAACTGGCCAAAGGTACTCCCTTTGTCGGGAATACTCTCACAAGTGGTACTCTTGGCTTTATGACTCCACCATGATGGCCCTCTCAATCATCCCCTAGTGGCTCCAATAGTCAACATATGCATTTGACATCATAGTGCAATACATGTGCTGGCCTGTGTTCTCTCTCTTGTCAATCAACATCATGCTTTGGAGGAGCCAGTTCCAAAGATGGATCTACAGGCGGCTCTAGAGGAGGTGCATGTTGTGGAGGCAGTGCAATAGCCGTTGCATCTCCCACTTCTACTCTTAGAGTCAATACCTCAGATGTAGTATGCCACATGGTATGCTACATACACCTTGGGGTGCTCATGATCATGAAAACTCCAAGTTGTACCGTATATGTGATGGAGTTCCAGTGATGTATGCAATAGGAAAGTCCATGCATTAGTGCATGATAAATGTGCACCATATAGTTTGGACACTTTGTCATGGTGAAATGGAGTGAAAAGAACAAGGATGGAAAAAATTACAAAATAGAGTCCATCCATCACGAGCACCAGCCACCGCATGGGGATCTTGTGGTCACCTCAGAGTGGATTCTGCACAGGGTGCATGAGATGATGTCCCATCTATGATTAGAGACTCATGAAACTTACAAGGTAGGCTTATCAAAGCCTATATGGCTAGAAATTGACGAGTGGGATATGATTCATGATGACTAGTACACTCTTGACCAATATCATTAGCAACACGATGCACCAACCACATGTCAATACGGTTGGAGCATCACATTTGGGTAGGAGCAGATAGAACACTATACATCATGAGTTTTTAAGTAACATTTTGATATTTGCTTGTGTTACACACATCATGTATGTTCATCTAACATGTTGCATATTTGTTGCAAGAGTTGGTACTGGGGCATCCTCTTACACGAGCAAATGAGGCTTACGGATATCCTCATGGACTAGTTGTGCTCTTGGAGGACTTTGATGGACATAGTTTCATCATTTAATGGGAGTGTCTATGATGAGGTGAGCTTATAAACCTAGTTTTTGTAATTTTTTTTTTGTTGTTTATAACTATCATACCAACTTGACTCATTTCATGAATGCAATTTATTGCAAGACTACAGATATAGATGGTTTGATCCCTCTAGGCATGTCTATAGAAGTGGTGTGCCACATAATTGTATCTGAGTCATTATGGCAATGGTGCACCATAATTTCCTATTTGGCTCATATATGGTAGTGGTTTGCCACACTTTTGTGCATTATTCATTTATGGAATATATATCTCTTTTGTACATTGTTCATTTATGGAGTATCTGATTTGTTCATGGTTCATTCTGCTTATCCCTTTTATCTTCATGTGTTTTACTTTATCAAATCATGTTTTGGTTTCCAATCATGTATACTGATGATTTTGATACCAACATGCATACCATCAATTATACCATTGGTTTGCATATACATATGAACACCTATAGTAATGAAAATCTACCGACACATATACCGAGCCTAATAATGATGCTACTAGGGCGGGTATGGATGCTTACACTAACACGTATACTAATGATTATATTGACACTATTGTATCGGCATGCATATCAACACTTATACCAATACAATAGCAAAAATGCACCCATGTATTTGTGTGATTATAAGGCATGGTATGCCCCTCATATGTGGTAGTGTTGTGTTCTATTTGTGTAAATGCGCCATATTATAACATGTTTCCTAAGCCTAATACGTTTCTATTTCTAATCTCCCCTCCTCCTAACAGCTAGTCATTGAAGATAGAGAGAGAGAGAGAGAGAGAGAGAGAGAGAGAAACATACAGAAAGAGCCTTCCCCTCCTCCTAATTGCTACACATTGCGGATAGAGAGAGAGATCTTGCATATGTAGTGTACATGCCTTCACAACTTCTTCTATATGCAGCCCTCTACTATAAGAGTTTCAAGCTTCTTGCTTAATCATATGTTGGGGCTTTCTATAGTACTTGAAAATATGTGATCGTAGTTGAAAATTTGTCCATTTTTTAGTTTATTTGTCGGTAGCTACATTCATTGACTTTCACTCTTGATTGTGTGTGTGTGTGTGTGAAAAGGAGAGAGAGAGAATGGGTGGAGATAGAGAGAGAGAGAGAATTAACTTAAAATATATTTATGATTGTGCACTTCATTTTGTCTTTATGTGTTTAAATTATGATATGTGCAACCGACTATGATATGTGCAACAAAATTAAAGTTTTCCATTATGTGAAGGTAATAGAATTCATTCATATGGGCATTAGAAGCATGAGGGTGGGCTTGTATATGTGACTACATGTGATTGTGTGTTTTGTACATGTGCATTTTTGCAAGTGTGTATGCATAGATATGGGCATGTATATTGCTCTATGTGTGTTCATATATGAATGTATGTGTTTTCATGCACAATATTATGTTTGTGTGAGTTAATTTGATTAAACATATAAGTGTTTACTTTTTGTGTATGTTTGTGTATGTGTGAACATGCAGGCATAACTTTATGAGTATGTGAGTTTATATTGTGCAATTATGTGTGCAGTAGTCAATGTGTGATCATGAATATTTGTGCCTCTGTGCTGTTTTGTGTATAAATACATGCTTGAATTAGTATATTCATAATGATTTGAATGACATTGACTATTGTGTAACATTGAAAGAACTTCAAAAATCATTGATTGAAATTAGTAGTTTTATTATTGTGAATTAGAGTATAACTTAGGAACCTAGTAATAGATAAATGTGAGTTTTTTATTATTCATGAATGTACTTATAGTTTTTTTTCTAATGCTTGTTTTGCAAAACATTACAAGACTTATAAAACATTACGAATAAAGCATGGAATCTACAAAAAGATGGAAAGAACACGAGTGTTTGCTATGGCTTGGTGAAGACATTAGAGTTTTATCCATCTTCTCCATTCGGATTGATTTAGGTCATTAAAACCTTGGAATTCTTGTGATAGCTTCTTGTTGATCATATAATTTGTATAGAGCTTTACATTCACTACTTGTTTAGATTAATTTCTAGCATTCATTAATGGATGCAAAGTCATTTTCTAGAGAAATTTCACATCACCTAATAATAATTCTATCAAACAGAACACAATCTATATTTTTCTTTCTACCTATTTGTTTCCCACAGAACAAAACACACATCTATCTCATAACATTCCTCTGGATAAAGAAACTAGAGATTCTTGGATTTCTAAATATCTCATTCCAATTGCACAATACTAGCCCCCCCACTAAATAATTTTAATTACATAATTGTTACCCATAAGCTCCTGAACATACAATAAGTTTAATAAGGATTGCTAATTGAAATACTAACCATTTATGAGTTCCTATGCATCATTTGAGGTTCACCAAAAGCACTGCACATGCATCGTCACTTGGAACACTAGTAGTTTGACTTGATCCATCAATCGAGCCCTTCACTCCGATAGCGTTAGTGTCCATGTGAAAGGCCAAATGGCTATTGGACACTTTTTTATGTGTTCTTTAGTAAAACATACAGTGGCCTAGTTAGCCACAAATTGTATGTTTGACTACACTTGTATGACATAACAAATCTATGTTACTGGTCTTTGTACTATGTGTTTTATATGTATTCAACACCCCTATGCAGAGTACTTTGTGTTGCGCATGAGTTTGGGTTTCTACAACAAGGGCGTCATTGTGAAGCTCTCGAGAATTAGAATCTTTATTTATGGCCATCCAAACTTATAAAAGAGTTCCCTTGAAAATACATTGATTATAGAGCCCATATTTATAGCATTGTTGTCGTTTCCTATTTTAACACACATCTCTACTCGAACTCTAGAACCAAATTTTCTTTTAAAGTGAATTTCATCATTGTTTTCATTATTTTCATTGTTAGATGACATAGTTAATTATTGCATACTTAGACCCATCTTCCATGGCTTTAGTCTCCATACGAGTCTCACAAACAAAGGGCTGACCCAAAAGAACTTCATAGGAGCAATCAACTTGAATAAGGAATGGAAATTCTTCAGTGATTCCTCCTATGGATATGGGAGCACTAGCACAAGCTCCATATAAGGTACCTACCTAAACCATTATCTAGAGTTCTCATATGCCATCCACAATCTTTATCTATGGGCCATCAAAACTTATCATAGACTTCTCTTAAAATTACATTGATTTTAGAGCCCAAATTTATAGCTTTGTTATCATTTCCCATTTCAACACACATCGCTGATGGAAGTCTAGACCACAATTTGATTTTGAAGTGAGTTTTAGGATTGTTTTCATGATTTTCATTGTTAGGTTGAATAGATCCTGAAAATTTTTATTAACACTTACTTAATCATTATGAAAGCCCTGTTCCTAAGATTCATCCAAGTTCAAGGCATCATTCATAGATTGATCTTGATCTAGAAAATCTTGCATAGCGGAAACCTCTTCCTTTTAAATAAACCGGTAAAGGTTTCTTTAAAAACATGCTTTCTAATAGATAAAACATGTTCTAAAGACATTGTTGATATAGTTTAGTAGTGATGTGTGTGAGGACACTAGAACTGTCGGGGCACTTTTCTCCCTCTTTAGGAGGTTTTTTTCCCATGGCTTGTATATACTGCTATAACCCTAAGGGGTCACTTATCTTTGTACATTTACCCCGTAATACATTGAGTACTATGTGGTGTGATCCAAACTTCTTCTTCTTCCTTGTGTTGTTAGCATGCTTTCACAGACCTCCAATTCCAACAATTGGTATTAGTGTAGATAAATTTCTCTTTGATACTATAGTTAAAAGCAAACATACTATGATTTTAAAAAATCAATATATGTAAGTAACATACATTAATATTTCCAAACGTAGACATTGAGAGAAATATTAGTATTCAAAGATACTCATACAAATTGAAGACTAGTAAGGGATAGCAACCGAGCTTAAAAGATTTAAAGAGATGCATAGAATAGGAAACAAAAAAAAAAAGAGAAGATGAGTCCTAAGGGATATAAAGACACTTATAAGTGGAGATGCTCAAACTAGGCATAGAGAAGAAGAGAAATATCGAAAGAAAGGAAACTTTTGAGAGTTTTCAAGAGGATAACATCTTAAAGTACAAGATTCATGGGCCCATGAAAATGGCATTAGAATGAGTCCGCGTTTCCATTTTATGAAAGCCTCATTAAAACAGTCATTTGAAAGGCTAATATGAGTCAAGAGTGGATTCAAATAGATAAAACATCCACCTTTTTGCAAATAGATATTAGTAAATATATATCATTATAACTTCTATGAATGTCTACATGATCTTAATACCGAGGGATATTAAAATTAAAAATATCACAAGATGGTTAAAAAAAATGTGAATACATTCACTAACTATTTAATGCATAAAACACTACATTTGCGATCCTAAAGGACATAAAAGTGTCCCTTGTTAGGTGTTTGCAAAACGAAGATGTCATGAAGGATCATATCATTTGATCATTGAGTCTTTTCTTGCATGTCTATGTGTATAAGATGTGTAATAGTTAAGTAAGAGAAATTTCTGTGCGCATGTGTGCATACCTGTATGTATTTATAGATTTGTTAATATTTTGTATTAGTTCTCTAATGCTTGTTTTGCAGGTACGGTCAAGAGAGAGAGAGATGCAGGTTGCATAGAACTTCATAGAGGAGATCGAAGGGAATTTGTAGAAAGAGAGGGGGGGTGGCACAGAAAGTGCAGAAAAGAAGAAGGCAGAGAGAGAGAGACACAGCTAGATTACATGAGTTGCATTAAGAGCAATAGATGCAAGGTACTATATGTGAAGGCATAAGCTTGGGTGGTGACCACAACATGGTGCTATTTGTTGTGGTTTACTTGGGAGATTTCATCACTTTATCCTTGATGTTGAGGATCTATTACCAATACCCATTTGTACGCCTGTACTTGCCACAATCCTCCAACGTTTTTTGACATGATCATGTCTGCCACAAAGAGGATGTTTCATAACAGTCGACAGTGCATATTTTAAGCTTGTGCCATCTGATTTATGCCATTCTTCTCTAGTATTTTTCCCACAACTGCATTATCTTCATTGCTTTCATACTGCCCCTTTTGTAGCTTTATTGCTTTCTCTATGTTCTTATGCATTCTCTTAGTAGTGAAAGCCATATACAATACATCAAATACTATGTACTTCTACATGGACAACGACCATACTTCATTGATCAATAGGTTGTGCATATCATTTATGTTATAATTGGAAAGAGCTATTTGAATGTTAGAATGTGGATTATGTTCTACTCGATTATGGAAGCATACTACAGATTCAATATTCACATTTCCATTAAGTGTCCTTGTTTTATGTAAACTAGTGTTCTCGTTTCTGTTCTCCTATATGGTTATACAAAGTCATTGCTAAAAACAATCTAGAAGAGAGTACATGTACAAAATTTTGTTAAGAGGATTGGGTTGACCTTGGGCATAAAATCAATAGTGCCAAGTTATGTTTTCTCTTTCATGCAAAAAAAAGACTAAAGCTTCTTTTGTTGAACACGAGAGAGAGAGAGAGGCTTCCCCTCCTCCCGACTGTATAGAGAGAGAGAGATGTCGCACACATAGTGTATAGGCGTTCACCACGTCTTCTATATGCAACCACTTATTGTGAGCGTTTCAAGCTCCTTGCTTAATCATATGCTAGGGATTTCTATAGTAGTTGAAAATATGTGGTTGGAGTTGAAAATTGGCCATTTTCAATTTTATCGACCACTTTGTCCACAGCTACATTTCTTGACTTCCCTACTTTATTGTGTGAGCGAGAGAGAGAGAGAGAGAGAGATAGATAGATAGAGAGACAGAGAGAGAGAAAGAAAATTAACTTAAAATCTATTTATGACTGTGCAGTTGATTTTGTGTTTATGTGTTTATGAATATGATATCTGCAGCCCAATATGATATGTGCAAAAAAATTAAAGTTTGCCATTATGTAAAGATAATAGAAATCATGTGTGTACATGTGACAATTTTTAGAATGTAGTAGTAGACAAATGTGAGTTTTTTATTATTTATAAATGTAATTATTTTTTATTTCTAATGCTTGTTTTGCAGAACATTATAAGGGTTACGAGATATCACGAAGAAAGTTTGAAATATACGGAAAGTGTGTTTGCTATGGTTTGGGCTGCAGACGTTAGAGTTTTCATCCATCTTTTCCATTAAAATAGATTTGCTTCATTAAAAACTTGTAATTCTTGTGTTAGATTCTTGTTGACCATGTAATTTGTATAGGACTTTATGTTCAGTACTCAATTAGATTCATTTCGAGCATTCATTAATGGATGTAAATTCATTTTCTAGAGAAATTTCACATCAATCTAGTAATATTCCTATCAACGAGAACACAATCTATATTTTTCTTTCTACCTATTTGTTTCCCCTAGAACAAAACACATGTATATCTCCTAACACTCCTATACATAAAGAAAATATCGATTATCGGACTTCTGAATATCTGATTCCAATGGCATAACACTAGGTCCCCCACTAACTCTGCTAAATGACATAAGTTTTGCCCACAAGCTCTTGAACATACAATAAGTTTGATAAGATTTTCTAATTTAAATACTAACCATCTATGAGTTTCTATGCGTCACTTGAGTTTTGCCAGAAGCATCACACATGCGTCATCACTTGTAACACCGACCCTTGACTTGATCCATCAATCGAGCCCTTCTCTCCAACATCGTTAGTGTCCATGTGAAAGGCCAAATGGCCATCATAAACTTTTGTATATGTTCTTTACTAGAACTTATAGTTTCCTAGTTAGACACAGATTGTAAGTTCGACTACATTTGTAAGACCTATGAAATCTATGTTAGTGGTATTTGTACAATGTGCTTTCTGTGTATTCTGCACCCACTATGTGGAGTACTTTGTGCTACCCATGAATTTAGCTTTCTATAGCAAGGGTATCATTACGAAGCTCTGGAGAAAGAGAGTCTACCATCATGCATCACCAAAGAAATACTTCACTACATAGTCCTAATACTAAAGGACATTAAATAAAAAATATCACAAGATGGTTAAAGAAAACGTTGAGACTCCATAATGAAACAGGAACAATAGTAGGAATGTTGATACCCTCATTAAATATTTAATGTATAAAACACTACATTTGCGATCTTAAAGGAAGTGTTTTCCAAAATGATGTCATCGAAGATCAAATCATTTGATAATTGAGTCTTTTTTTGTACTCAAAGAGATATTGCATGTAGGAAATGAGAAAATCGTAGAACTTATAGCATTTCACACACAACAAGTCTCCATAATTGATGTACCTCTGTATGTTGATCTAGATGACCGTTTTCTGTTTTTGGCTCACTAAGTGTCCATAATTTTTGAGTTTATTTGCAATGTCCATAGCTACATTCCTTGACTTCCTTACTTCATTGTGTGTGTGCTACGCATGAGTTTGGGTTTCTATAGCAAAGGCATCATTGCGAAACTCTCGATAAGGAGAGTCTAGCATCATTCATCACCATAGAAATACTTAACTACATGATCGTAATACTCAGGGACATTAAATTAAAAACATCCCAAGATGGTTTTATGCTCCGCTCATTGTACAACTACAATTAGGAGCAGTTAAAAATGTCATAGCAGTGTTAACCAGACACTATTCCTATCCATGATCCCAGCCCCAGCTGATGAAACGACCAAGAAAAGAGAAATTTCCCTGCGCCTATTATTTCTTTACATGGAGCGGCACACAGTGCTTCGCAAATACTTTACAAATAGGTAGCACATTATTCTGTACATTTATTCGAATATAGTTACAACGTCTCTCTGGTTGTTTCCGTCACAAAAGATGTACATTGCTTTGGCTAGCAGAGTTTGCCTGAAGAATGAATCCCCAACCTCTCTCCGATGGTGTCGAACATGAACAGATAGCCATTCAATTGAAAATTCCCGATAATGGTGAGGTTCCCGGTTGGTTCTGCGACAAATGCGAGACACACTAGTTGGTCGAAATACTTAAGAGTGTTATCATGAGTTAATGTGAAAGAAAATCCCTCAAATTGTATCTCGACAAAGGGGATGACTGAGTCGTCGTTGACCTGGAAGCAGGTGTCGTAACCGGAATCTGGTGGCGGAGATGCGCTTGTGATGTTCGAGCTAGCAGTGACAAATGCATCACGCAGTGTATTGTAATCAACCTCAGGCAAATGTGTCAGCGCCGTACCAGAATCAATGATGGTACCTCCGATGTCAGTAAGTGTTGGTCGAGTCGGTGAAATGGATGCGAGAGGCAAGGGAGCCCCATCGACACGGATACCTCTAAGCCAGACGTCGTAGTAACTCGGATGATTTATGTTCTTGATCATGGGTGTATAAAAGAAGTCTGCAGTCGCATTAGAATTGTCGTCTATACCAAACTCAATAAAACCTGCTGATGTTGTCGAACTAAGATGGCTGGTAAACAGTATGCGAAGGCTCCCTGAAAGAATGCTGCAGATTGGCTCGGCATGCCCTCGATGTCCCATCCCAGTCCTATAATCCCGTCTACGTTGTCGAAGATTCCATGACCTGCATGAGCGCATCCGATCATGAAATTCTGAATAGCTGCGTCTCCTATGGTCAATGTCTCGTTCGCGTAGTCGCCTACCGCGGTGGAACCATCTCCATACGTTTCGCTAAACATGCAAAAACTATCGGGCGAGCAATCGGCACAAAATTCTTGGCTGCCGCACGGGATCGCTGAGTACGAAGACGAAGTCGATGGATCAAAAAGAGGGGTAGGCTGAGGGAAGCATGCGGTCGCATTCTCACATGGAAAGCATTGTGTCCATGTCAAGCTGGTACCTGTGTCCATAAGGAGGAGGAAGTAACTGGCGGGTGTCCCTATGCCTACCTTCGCAATATACTCAGACGATTCGTAGCTCGCATTTGTGCGCGCTGAAGTTGAACTGCTAGTAGCTAGCGACCTTTCAACATCGTGAGCCAGGCGATTTCACGAAAGAATCCTCTGTACCCTCTCCTTATCTTTCCGGAGAATCTCTGCGGCAAGCTCACGCATACTCCTGTGTTCACGCGGTGCTCCTCCTTTGAGCAGACAGGGGCTATAGGGGTGAACAAGCCCTGTATGAGCCGTACCTCCGTACGAGGGCCTGCCCTTGCCAGCGAAAGCTTTGTCGCAATCAAGCATTTCATGTGATTTATCAGAGCCGTGGAAATGATTATATTCATACGCAGCACTAGAGCAGAGAACCTCGTAGAAACCAAGAACAAGAACAAAAAAACAAAGCAGAGAATAAATCCTCCACGTGCACATCCTGATAGAAAAGACAAGCATACTACGTCTAAGCAGAACACGTAGAGAACCAAAAGCTGTGCTGAGAGTATGATACAACCAATGCAGAGGTAGAAACCCGAAAGCTTTCCTCACAGAATGAAAAAATTAACACAGGTGAAGTTCAAGTGTACGCGACTACGTAAGAATGAGTACCATGTTGAGGGTACTGCTGAACAGTGAATAACCTAAGCTGTTCTATACCGAGATTGCCATGACTCGTGCGTTACTCGCGAACTAACATATCCCAGCTGGGGGTTGCATGGCGCCATTATATAGCGCTATGAAATGGCTCGCGCAGAAGAGTTCTTTCATCATATTGTTTTAACTTTGACAGGTCGGCGTTGGCTCATTGTGATAGAGAGAGAGCTTTGAATTCATTGTCCCAAATGCTATTATTTTATATATCAAAGACTATTCCTAGAGCACACAAGAAGTTTTTCCACAGCTCAAATCTTAATGATGATGTTAACGTAACACTTATCGTAGAAATAATGTCAAGCCTTAACGCATTGTCGTTGGCATAATGTCACTTATCTCATTCCCTTATATAGCTTTCACATATGCACTTAACCGATAAAACAAAGCTTTACTTTGTCTTTTTTTTTTTTTTTGAATAGAAAAATGACAGGATTATTTTTAAAAACATGACCAAGCATACAATACAGGATTTTCTTTAGGTTTTTGCAGTTTTTTAAGTACTTAGTAGAACTAGTCTCAAGTTCTACTTACTTACACACAGAAGAACAAATTCCTTGAAAGTAGGCACGTTCACACTCGCTTTGCATCTATTTCTCTATGGAAATAGATTCATCTAAATATAATTATTCTTATTACAAGTGGCTTATCCCCAAGTATCTAGAAACGAACATTAAGCATAGCAATTGAATCAAATCATAGGATACTCTGAATGTCAGTAAAGGAAAGGTCATATCTTGAGCATTATATACCTTCCAAAGCTGTATTATATGGTCTGTAGAGCCAGCTTCAAAAATATCTAAAAAGTGACTGGTCTTAGTCTCACGTTCAAGCTCTTGAGGGGCATACTGATGCTATCCATATTGATGGTCATGCCTCAGCATCTCTATGACCCTTGGAAATGCCTCAACCGACCATGTTAGTGATACAGACACTGACTTGATGGTCGATATAACCGTTACAATCTTTTTGCCAGTATATGCATCGAGAAAATATCTGAGCTAGTACAGGTGTGAGTATAAGCATCGGTAGAAGCATTAATAAATTCTTGGAAATATTGATGCTCATACCAGCACCTATATCAACATCTATACCAATGATGTGTCTTAACATAACCAAACACGAGAGAAAAAAGTCAATTTTTGCTATTGTTTTGAATTGCATACTACTAGTGTTGAGTTTGCATGTGTGCATATATTGTGATCATCAACTTGCATGTATATGCATGCATATATTGCACATATATTCTATGTTCTATAGAGCCAACAGAAAAAGATCCAAAAAATGATTGGTCTCAGTCCCACATTAAAGCTCTTGCACTACAACATTTGAGGCCGTATCCATGGCCATTCCTGCGCATCTCTATGCCATTGGAAATGCCTCGATAGACCATGTTAGTAATATCGACAATCACTTGATGGTCGATAAAATCATTACAATGTTTGGGCCGGTAAATGCGTCAGAAAAATATATAAGCTAGTATAGGTGTCAGAATATGCACCCGTATAGGTGTCGGTATAAGTGACCATAGAAGCGTCAGTAAATTCCTAGAAATACTAATGCTCATACCAACACCTATATCAATGCCTATACCCATAATGTCTCTTAACATAACTAGTCTCGAGAGCAAAAAATCAACATTTACTACCATGCTGAACTGCATACTACTAGTGTTGAGATATTATTATGCACACACACACACTAATCTCTCTCTAGATCTTGTGCCTTGGTAAGTGATGCGCGTACTCTTTCACCCTTTCTCTTTATCTAGGTTTTCTCTTTTCTAATTTCTCTTTTCTTTGGTTTTTCAAGAGCTTCTTGGCATTTGTTCTTTGGAATTTAAGGGGGGACGATGTTGATTGGGGTTTGACAATAGCGATCCAAAGCATAACATCAATTTATGTGATTATTTTGTTTTTTATTACAAATGGAGGTAGAGAGAGATGAGAGAGAGAGACGAGAGAGACAGAGAGATCTAGAGAGAGATGAGAGAGAGATGAAAGAGAGAGAGACAAAGAGAGAGATAGAGAGAGATTGAGAGAGAGAAAGAAAGATAGAAAGAGATAGAGAGAGAGAAGGGATAGAGAAAGAAACTGAAAGAGAGAGAAAGATAGAGATATCATTGTTTTGTTCTTCAATAGGAGTAGAGATAGAGAGACATAGATAAAGAGAGATGAAATAGAGAGATAAAAGAGAGAGAGAAAAAGAGAGAGAGAGAAAGAGACATAGATAGAGATAGAGATAGAGATACATACACACACATAATCATGTATATGCATGCATACACACATATGGATACACATACATATGAATACATACATAGACATACATATGTACACACACATACATACACATATGTATGCACATATTACACATGTAAACAAATATATATACACATGCATACACATACACTCATATCCATACACAAATAAGAGAGACACATATACATACACACACACAATTTCTCACACATATGCACATATATACATACACACATCAACACACACATATATACACACACTCACATACATATTACATACACACATGCATATTCATGCATATGCATGCATGCATACACACATATACATACACACATGTACACACACATGTACACACACATGTACACACTCATATACATACATACATGCATATGCATACACACATGCATATCCATACACACACATATACATACACACATATGCATACACAAATATACACATACACACACATATACATAATTTTTTAGGTCTAGGTCTTTAGGATTAAGATTTTAGGTTTTTTAACATTCTAACACATATGCATACACACACACACACACACACATATATATATATATATATATATACATATATATATATATATATATATATATATATATATATATATAATATATAATATATATATATATATATATATATATATATATATATATATATATATATATATATATATATATATATATATATATATATATATATATATATATATATATATATATATATATGCATACATACAGATACACACATATACATGTTTTTGGACTAGGGTTTTAGGACTCTATGTACATATACGCATATACACACATAATAGATATACACATGCATATACATAAATACATGTCCTTATACCTGCCAATTGTACCATCAGGTTTACGCTTCAGCTTGTATACCCACTTAGTGCCAATGGCCTTCTTGCCAGGAGGCAAGTCACATAAAGACCATGTACCATTCTTCATTATAGCATCATATTCAGATTGCATAGCAGCCATCCAATTTTCTGAATTTTGTGCTTCATCAAAAGAAACAGGCTCATTCTCATCAGAGAGACTAGATGCAGCCATAGCATAGCAATCTGATGCAAAGGAGGCACTATGAGAGCCTGAACGAGTACGATATGACAAAGGTGCATCTAATTTGCTGTCACGCAAAGTCTGCACCAGCCATTTTGGCATAGTTTTTGCCTGCTCAATATCAGCTCTCTCATCAACAAGTGCATCATGTAAATCTGCATTAGAAATGGAATGATCTGCATCATCATATGAAACGTGCAAAGGCTGAGAAGTTGCCTCATTAGGACCAGCACTAGCCTGTCCACCTGTAAAAAGAGGCATCAAAGTATCATACATGTCTTTGGAGCTAACAGATGTCTCCTTAGTACATGAAAGCAATGGCTGAATAGCATCTTCCACAAAGACAACATCACGGCTAACCAGAATGCGTTTAGTGTGTGGATGATACACACGATAGCCTTTACTTTCAGAACTGTACCCAACAAAAATACATTTTACTGCCTTATCATCCAATTTTCTGCGATGTTGTTCAGGCACTAATGCATATGCCAAACAACCAAAAACACGCAGATGAGCAACAGATGGCTTGCGGTCATGCCAAGCCTCATATAGAGTGATAGACTACAACGCTTTAGTGGGACACCTGTTCAGTACATATGCTGCACACATGACAGCCTCAAGCCAGAAACTATGTGGTAAAGCCTGACTTTTGACCATGCACCTCGCCATCTCCATGAGTGACCTGTTCTTTTGTTCAGCAACTCCATTCTGTTGAGGTGTATACGGCACTATACACTGGTGTTTTATCCCACGTTCAGCCAGAAATGCATTAAAATCTAAAGACATATATTCCCCCCCTCAATCAGAACGGAGGGTGCCCATTTTACATGCTGACAGATTTTCAGCCAAAACCAAAAACTGTTTGAAGCACATGAACACTTCGGACTTTGCTTTGAGTGGATATACCCATGTATGCCTGGAAAAATCATCAATGAAAGTCACGAAGTAAAGGTAATTTCCAAAAGAGGGTGTCTGCATAGGACCACAGACATCACTATGTACAAGCTGCAATTTCTGCGTAGCCCGAACTGTACCATCTTTTGGAAAGGAAGAACGCTGCATTTTGCCCAAAATACAGCCTTCACAAACATGTTTTCCAAGTGCCTTAAGTTTGGGCAAAGAGGACACCATTTCAGATTTCTGCAGGCATAACAAACTAGCAAAATTCAGATGACCAAAGCGTGCATGCCAAAGCTTTGCATCTGACATAGCCTGAGAATCATGAACTGCACATGCCGAATCATTCACAGATCTTTCATAGTCTATGAGCTTATACAACCCACGACATAAAATGCCAGAAGCAATAATCACATCGCCATTTGAGAGATCATGAACTGTACACCTGTCATCAACAAATTTCACAACCAAGCCAATCTTGGCTAATGCAGAAACTGATAACAGGTTCTTTTTGATCCCTGGCACAAATAAAGCATCTGACAAAGTGAAAGAACTACCATCAGCAGTAGTCAGAATGATCTTACCAACTCCCATAACAGGATAAGAGGAGTTATTGGCGCATGTGACAGTATTCCCTGTAGGGGCAGGCTCGAGTGAAGAGAAGAAACTGCGCTACGAGGTAATATGTTTGGTCGCCCCACTGTCAAAGTACCAAACATCTGAGTCTACTGCAGACATGCACTGATCATGTGAAGATGGGTCAAAACTGCAGACAGTAGTAAACGCCCATTCTTCTTGCTGCACAAGATTTGCAGACTCTGTTTTTGGTGTAGAGGCCTCTGCAACAACCATTCCAGCCTCTTTCTTCTTTGCCTCTTTAGCAGCCAGTTTTGGACAGTTCTTTATAATATGATCATTTCCTTTACAGTACTTGCAGAACAATTTCTGCTTTTCTGATTTCTTTTCATCTTTATCCTGGTTCTTTGATTGTGCAGCATTTGCAGATTTCTGCTTACTAGTAGAAGAGCTCCATTTTCCTTTGCCCTTCTGACTAGCCAGGAAAGCTTGATCTGCAACACGCATAATGGACCTGTTCTGCCTGGACTGATCTTCTTGCAACAGAACAGAGACTAATTCCTCAAATGACAAGGCATTCGGATTGCCTTTCATCATCAACCAAAGAGTAGAGGCAAAACTCTGATATGAATCAGGAAGACCATTCAGAACGGTCTGCACAAGTGAGCTATCTGGTATAATCTCATCAGCAGAAATCAATTGTTCCTTCAGGTCTTTGGTCTTTGTAAGAAAACTGTCCATAGAATCACCTTCATTCATGTGCTCACTCTCCAACTGTTTTCGGAGGTAAGCAACACAAGCCTCATTCCTAGCCTGGTACAAAGTGGTAAGTGTATCCCAAGCATCCTTTGCTGTTCTGCAAGAGCGAATGTGAGGAATAATGGCACGTTTGACAGACAAGGCTATCAATGCATGTGCCTGGGCATCTGTGCCATCCCAACAAATCTGCTCTGCAGTAGGTGCAACAGAAACAACAGCACGAACAGGAATCTACGGAATATCATCTTCGACACCATCTTCATCAGATCCAACACCTGTATTTGCAGTACCTGTCGTTACAGGTGTAACAGGACGTCTTTCAACACCCTGCACAATGTTCCACAATCCTTTTGCAACCAGTACATGTGGCATCATATAAGCCCATAATGGGTAGTTGGTACCATCCAACTTATCCTCAACAGCCAACATACGAAATACATCACTGCCTTCAGCCATGGCCAGTGACTAAAATACCTTGACGCAGAAAATTGACTGTATCTCAAAAGTTGAACAGAACTGCCCAGACGAGTTCTGCTAGACCTGTAGCAGACTTCGAGACGCTTAAACTGGCGAACAAAAACTGGTATATACCTTTGGCACAAAAGGACGAAATAGCCTGCACAAGCGCTGCGATAGTGCGTTCGGAGGCCGAAACGAGCTCAGAAAACACCCTGAGTATGCTCACCAGATTTCGTGCGAATCTGAGACTACAAACGGAGGAGTGTCGACGGTGCCCTAGAAGAAGCGACGACCTGCTCTGATACCAATTGTTGGAGATAGACGTCTGCGGAAGCACGCGAACAGCACAAGGAAGAAGAAGAAGCTTGGAGCACAACACACAAGACTGAATGTATTACTAGAGAATGTACAAAGATAAGTAGCCCATTAGGGCAATAGGCGTATATACAAGCCGGGGGAAAAAAACCTCCTAAAGAGGGAAAAAAGTGCCCCGGCGGTCCTAGAGTGTTCACACACATCATAACCTAAATATATCAACAATTCTAATATAGAAAAATGCTAGCCTTTTGAGAATATTTGAAAGACACAGAATACAAAAAACAATAGGTCAATGGATGACCCACGTATGGAAATACAACGAAACAAGGGCATTAATAGAGTACTTGAACTCAATAATGATAAGTACATAATACAGAGAAAGCATTTCACAATGTAGAACTATAGGTATGGATACAAATGCTTCAAAATGATGAAGATAACTCACTATTTCACCGTAAGTATCAAAAATAATATTGAGATTATAGAATCTCCCATCATGGACATTAACAAGATACAAAAAAATAAGAAGTCTAACAGTTATAATATATAAGACTAGAACAATGACATAGGTGAAAACAAGAACTAAAAATAGACAACCCCTACTTAGAGGTTGCTACTCCTTGAGCTTCAAGGACATGTATTAGAAACCTAAGGTTTCATTTGATATAATCTTGAAAAAAACCCAATTATATTGCTTCATGAGTAGATGGGACTCTTTTATTAGATCACTTTCATATTTCAAGATATAAACATCCATGAGTACTAAAAAAGATTTTTGGAAGATATAGGAGGGTAGCCATCTTAGCTCTATGTATGCATTTTAGTGTAGTGAATTGCAACATTACATGGCCTTAGAAATTAATTTTATAAAGATGGGGAGGTCAAGCCAATGAATAAATACACCACCTAAGCTTTTCCATGAGAAGAGAAGGGTCTTGAATTGAAACTATGAGAATACATTAATTCAATCTACATGACTTTACCAAACAAGGTAAATCACGTTCAATAAATAACTAGGAAGGGCCTTATTGTACGATATCTATTCATATTTTGGAAGATTGTCAAAATAATAAAATAAACTCTAAATTTTGAATTATCCTTAATTAGTAATGGAAAATACAATTGCATAGGAACCTGAAATTTTAAAATACATTAAAATTATGAGAAAAGGTCCGCTCATCCTACAAACATTTATGGTAACATTTCTTCTCATAAGTGAATCTGATACTTTCTATTTTAAAAAGTTTATGAAAGCCTTAATTGATGATGGAAATTGTTCATGTCTCATTCCTGAAAAACTAGAGAGAAATATATTGGAGTTTTGCGACTAGGAATGCACACAAACAACACAATGAAGGAGAAAGATTTGGAGAAAAAGTAGTGTCCTTATAAATAGGAATTCTATAAAGCTATCTAGTTGTTTAGGGCTACTTGTGGATAAAAACAAAAATGGGGTAGAGAAACATATTATAGAGGTAAACATTATAACATTACTCCTAAGCATGTTTAGACCCCAAAGCACTACAATACACTAGGAAATTTCGCCTCAAGGTTATGTAGTAAAGAAGGGGCTAAAAACATAGAAATATTCAAATACGTGGATTATTGAAGTAAAAAGGTTTCATAGGGTAAGTTATCCAATTGAGAAGGTTAAAAATATATCCAATTAAGAAGGTTATAAATATGACTCATTCTTGGCTAGCCACATTGGATATATGATAAAAGTTATTCAATTATCCACCTACTTTGAAGAAGGAGATACTCACACAAAATGGAAAGAGGTTATGCATAAGGAGATTAAAGGTTTGGATGAGAAAAAATCTTGGAGATTGGTGCCAAGCAATAAGAACATGAAATTTATTAAAAATTGAGTGGTCATAGAAGTCAAAGAATGCACTTATATGGTAGCGTTTCTTGATGTAGAGTAGTGCTTGTAGCTAAATGGTTTGCTTAATCATATTGAGTGGACTATGAAGAGACCTTTTTTCGTATAACTAAGATACCTACCAGTACAATAATAATTGTAATAGGAGCTAGCAAGCATTGTAAGACATACAAGAGTGATGTGAAGAATGATTTTTGTGAGTTGATAGGTAGAGGAGGTGGTCTAAATGAACCAACCAAGTAGGATTGAAGATAAAATCAAAGGTAATTATGTTTTCTTGTTTAAAAGGGTACTCTATGGTCTCCAGAAATCCCCAAGGGTAGATTTATAATACTTTGACATGCGATTGATTAAAATGCTCAAAATTATAGCATATAGTAAGAGATTTTAGACTATACCACCATCAGATATTGAAGAGATGATATTGTCATCTTTTAGGAGTTGTAGCATTAATATACTTTGGATCATCTTAGAAAGGAGTCCAAATTTAAAAGAATTGCATAGAAAACAAGAGATGATCTATACTATGAGGGTAAATGCAGAAGAATGGTTCAAGTGCAACATGTTGAAGGGGAAGAAGGACAATCATAATGAGAGAGAGGAGACTCCTAATGCTAGAGTTGTGGTTGGCAAAAGGGTCTTAATTAAATTTATTTTCTACGTCATCTTTGAGAGAAATGCCATAGAAGAAATATGTCAATATTCCCAAGATGCATTGAGACACTCTTTAAGGTTTCTTCATGATTAAAGAGTTCTTAAGACAAATTCATCTTTCACATTGGGGAGGGTGATTTCCTTGAAAAAACCTCTGTTGATCAATCCAACCATTCTCTCGTTCATGTTGTTCAATATATTCTCAAATACGAGGTGGCATAGAGGGAAAAGTTGTTTGTTCAACCTCTTAAGAGGAAATGAAACCATGAAATATCCATTAATATTAATATTTTTAGAAACGTTCACCCAAAGAGAGGAGATTATATATCTAAATAGATAATCTAAAGCTATGTCACTCATAGATTGGATGCTCTCAATATTTAAAAAGAGGAATTCTTGATACAGTTCCTTTGTGAATTCCAGCCTTTCCCAGATTTTTAAAATATTCTTCTAAAAAAAAAGGATCTTCCCTTCGTAAATCTTCTCTCCTCTTTATTTACCCTTTAATGGATAGAGAGTTAATCATATGATAGGCCCTATATGAATCATGTTAAATGTCTCTAATTCCCAATGATTTCTTCTTTTTCTTGTGACTAATATTCCTCATTTTCTCCCTAAGGGACATTCGAAAGACACAAATCATATGCATCATTCAAGATTGGTTTTAGTGTAAATGGATTTTAAAGAATAAAGAACATGTTCAAACAGATGATGATACTTTACACTTGATTAACAATGTTGGAAGCGTACCACTAGTAGACAAGAATAGTGTTCAGAGTACATTTAAGTGATGCTTTACATGTGCCTAGTATTGAGAAGAGCTTAGTTTGAGTTGCTAAGCTTGTGGATCAAGATATGGACTTGATCTTTAATAAGCATGGTTGATTTATACATGACTTGAAGTATGGCAAAAAAGTGAAAATCTCTTAGTGATTATGAGAAAATGGGTAGACTATTCACTTTTGATCTAGGGAAACCTCTTTCTAAGAATTTTTATGCCAAGAACAATGTGCACTATAATATACTTGAATTGAGGCAGAAGAGAATTTCATATACATTTGAGAACATTGAAGACTATGAAGAGCAATCATTAGTGCATGGTCTTGAAAAGATTTTTCATTTAAAATTTGAGAGAATATGTGAAGCATGCTAATGAGACAAACATTACTATATCAAGTTTCTAAGAAGATAAAAATATAGAAAAATACCTCTAGAGTCAATTCATAGTGATGTGGCTACTGCTTCTAGAACCAAATCAATTGTTGGCTCACTTTACTTTTTGATATTGATTTATGACTATAATGGAGACACTTGAAATTATTTCTTGAAGCATACAAGTGAAGTTTTTGGATTCTTTGTATAAGTCATGAACATATTTGAGAATCAATTAGGCACTTACATTAAATATTTATGATAAGCTTTTGGGGAGAGAGTATATTTCCAAAGAATTTGATCAATATCTTAGTAATCCTGGCATCAAAAGGCAATTTTCTTGAAGCTACACACCACAATGAAATAGTGTTTCAAAACCAATGAAGAGAACATGCTAGACACATTTTGGGCATAAGGTATGAATATGGACGTACATGTCATAAATAGATTTCCAACAAGAATGGTTCAAGATTTCACTCCTTATGAGAGACTATGAAAACATAAACTAAATATGAGCTATCTATAATGTTCTGGGTGCATTTGTTGTGCACATGTGCCTAGTGCATTCAAAGACCATTATGAGCTTAAGTAAAAAACTTGCATATGTGTTGGATACCCAAAAATGAAAAAGGGGATAGAGATGTTATAATCCTATTGCAAAAGAATGTTTAGTGAGTAGAGACTTTATCCTTGAGGGGAATGTCTCATTTTATGCATCCAAAGGCATGGATGTGATAGAGAATGACATAAATATGCTATGCATAATGTTCATGATGAGCTAGAGACAAATCGAAGACATTTCGATCCTCAAGAAAGCCAAGATTATGGTTCATATGAGTTTTCTATGCCTGAAACATCATGAAGTGATAAGTGCAAAAGACTATGCAATGAGGAACGAGAAGAAAACACAGATCATGAGAAAGTACATGTTTTATTCACATATCCATGATGACATAGGCCATGATGACAAAGGTACACGTGGGTTGTTGAAAAATAAGAGAGATAAAAATGTTCCTCCTCATGCAAGAAGAGAAGCAGTTTTAAGATCACATGAAGAAAATCCTTTGTGACGATCTATGAGAGTGCGGCATCCTCTGAAATAGAGACAATCTATAGAATAAGTCTATGAAGCTTCATTACGTGTACATTATGGAAAGAATCAAAGCAGAAAAGGCATGGAGAGCTCAAAGCCGATCACCCTGTATTGAATGTTCTCTAACTTATCACATTACACAGAATTGTTTTGGGAACCCAAGGAACCAAAAAGAAAGAGGATACAGTGGAGGTGGTTGTGGAAACTGAAGAGCAAGATTCGACAATTTTTATGGATATAATAACAACTACCAAGATGGCCACAAAGGACATACTCCAACAACTATATGGATGATCAAGCTCAAGAAGATTCACTTCTTCTCACAAACATGACTATGAAGGAAGAGAAGGGAGAGGAGCGAGTGTTTTATATCGAAGTCATAAGTCAGAAAAATATATTTGATATATACTATATGTAGAGAAGCATAGGTGAGGCTTCCAAACTGATTTGATGAATTATTACATCCCAAAAAACTGCCCTTCATGGGAACTTAGTTATAGGTTTACTTCCATCGGTGTAGCTCCACGGTTTGAATCTCCATTTTGAACTTTACAAGCTTAGTTTGATGTGGTTATTTGAGTAATATACATACCATGTTCTTTGTAAATTACTAAGAATCCAAGGAAGCATGTGAGTTGTGCTAAATCAGTGATTTTGAATTCTTGTTTCATTTGTTGCTTGATCTCTTTTATACTTTCCGCATGAACATATACACTAAGATACGTGTCTTCGCCTTGTGACCTCTTTACAAATAAAGAGGGATCTGCCTTGCTTATTAGAAATCCTCTTGTATACAGAGATAATTTCATCATTATTGGTTAGGATAATTTCATCAACACATAGATAGATTATTGACTCTATATGAGACCTCTTTACAAATAAAAAGAGATCTTCTTTTCTTACTACGAAGCTTTCATCTTGTAGGTATATAAGCAAGCTATGGTTCAAAGTTCCTACGGCTTGCTTCAATCCATAGAGTTATCGTATCAACCTACATACATAATCAAGATCATGTGAATCACAAAAACCAAGGGTTTGTACATATATGCCATCTGTGAAATCCATTGAGGAGAGCATTCTTGATATCCTCAGGTATACCTTCCCATTTTTGAGAGCGGGAATACTCATCAGTACTCTAACTGTACGTATTCATTTTGAGCATACACTTTCGAGAGCGTCGCTGCTTTTGATTTACACTCTTTGTTAGCACGTTGCTTTTGATGCAATTGACTATCGTCTCTTTAGATGCAGCTGACTATCGTTAGAAACAAACAACAACCTGTCAAATTTAGGCCTCGCGTATCACGTCTTTAGGCGGATTTTGCGGCACGCAAGTAGGTTTCAACGATCATCTATTTCTTGAAATTCATCTCTCGCTGCCACTAAGCTCATGAGGTCATGACTCATGGGCTCCCTCTCTCTCTGTCTCTCTCTCATGGCCTCTCTCTCTCTCTGTCTCTTTCTCTGTCTTTCTCCTTCTCTCTCTCTCTGTGTCTCCCTCCGTCTCTCTCTCTCTCTCTGTCTCTCTCATGGGCTCTCTCTCTCTCGCCCTCTCCCTTTCTCTCTCTCTCAAGCACAGAAGATTGGTTCAAGCCAGACAAGCACCTTCTTCACAAGTACTTGAATTATATCTTCTCTCTTTTTTTTTTGGGACCTTTTTGTCATTTTATTGCTCGGAAATAAACTTCAAATTATTCTCAATGTCATCGGCTGATTTTTTTTAATGATCCATACAATTTCTAATTGAAAAGGTCTTGTAGGTTTATTTTAATACAAGTCCGGGAGAGTAGGCTAAGGCCGAACTTATTTTATATAAAAAAAAGGTCATTTTAGCAGATTCATAATGCTTATAAAAGTTGGATCCCTTGTAAGCATGATAACATAAACATTTCTATAATGAATAAGCACCTTCTCGACAAGTACTTGGAACGTTTTTGTCATTTTATTGCTCGGACATAAACTTCAAACTAATGACAATGTCATCGGTTGATTTGTTTTAATGCTCCATACAATTTCTAATTGAAAAGGTCATTTGGATCCCATGGGCACTAGTCCTTTTCACTTGTACATTTCTTTTTCTTTTATTTAATACAAGCCCGGAAGAGTAGGCTAAGGCTGAACTTCTTTATATATAGAAAAAAGGTCATTTGGGCTAAAGTCTCTTAACTTTATGCATATTTTCATTCTTAAACAAATAAAGACTTTTTGTAATCTCACCTCGAAAAGCCATCTCCAGTTAGAGTGTTCTCACGTTGTTCCATACTTTCTATGGAAATATACAAAATTTCTGCCCCAAAAAAAAGAGACCTTAATGTGAAAGAAAGAAACATACCAATTAAATGTTTTTTTTTTCTAACAAGGAAAATCAGCAACCCCCTGATAAAAGAGACGAAGGGATAATTAGTCTTGTTTGTACCTTTTTATATCTCTCTTCAATTTCCTTCAATTGAATATTTGAAAATAACACCAATAAGCTAGAGGTGTTTCTCGTTTTAAGAAATTAATTTTGCCTCTCCTCTTCTTTTTTTGGTTTCCAACAAGAATTAATTACACATTAGCCATATCAATCGTATTTAGGATGTCAGATTTATCACTCTTCTTAGGGAGTCAGATTTAAGGTTTCTTTGTGATAAATAAATGCCAAGACAAATTTATTTTTCACATAGGGAGGGTGATTCCGTTGAAAAATCTTCTATTGATGCCAATCCTCAAAATAAAGGATCAGCCAATGCAAGAAAAGCAATAAAGTTTGGATGCATGATGCTCCAAGGATGCTTTGGAATTGTCATACATTCTCTACTCTACATCTGATTTTTTAGTCCCTCACATTAGGAATTGCAAGACATCTCAAGAAATAGGGTATGCTCTAGAAGCATTCTTCTCATCAAGCATTTTGTCACCAAGATGGACATTGCAGACCACCTTGTAAGAATTAAAAAAATCATTGATGAAGAAAAAAATAGTAAAGCAATTCATCAATGCGATAAAGGCTAATGCAAAATGGGAGCCTTCACCATAGCTAAGGACCTTTACATGAACATGCAAGCTCTTGAATTTAACACACTTATGGGAGAATTGCTCATATATGATGCCAAGATTACGAAGAGAGAAAAAAAAAAGATAATCAATCCTATAGTCTATATACATATAAGATTCAAACCAAGTATAACAAAGAAAAAGGTAATAGGATGAAGAGATATAGGATGTAGAAAAAAAGGGGAGATCTCCAAACCCATCACCTTATGCTAAATATTTTCAAACATTATAGAGAATTTTTTTAGGAACCCAAGGAACCAAAGGGGACAAGGGTACAACAGAAGATGCTATGGAAACCCAAGAGAAAGATTCCACATTTATTTATGGATATAATAACAACTACCAAGGTGGATAGAAAGGAAGGACATACTACAACAACTATACAGATGATCAAGCTCAAGAAGATTTACTTCTTCTCATGAACATGACTATGAAGGAAGAGACAGGGATAGGAAGAAAGGTTTTATATTCAAGTCACAAGTGCGAGAATAAAATATCCCTTAGTTCACTTTCCCTTTGAGATACCTTGTAGCCTCCATGTGTGACTTCCTAGCTGTGTGCATAGTTTTACTGAAATACTCAAAGTATAGTAAATATCTATGCTAATGAGGGAAGCATGGTTGAGGCTTCCAACATAATTTAATGAATTAATACATGTCATTAAAATACCATTCATGGGAACTTGGTTAGAGGTTCAATTCCATAGGTGTAGCTGCATGGATTTTTTTCTCCATTTTGAACGTTACAAGATTTCTTTGAATTAGGAAAAATCCAAGGAAATATGTGAGTTGCACGAAGTTAATGAGTTTGAAAACTTCTTTCATTTGTTGCTTGACCTTTCTTATACCTTTTGCATCAACATATATAGTAAGATATGTGTCCTCTTCTTGTGGCCTGTTTACAAATAAAGAGGGATCTTCTTTTCTTATTAGGAATCCTATTAGGATAATTTTATCATCGCATACAGAGAGATAATCTCATCGTTACTTATTAGGATAATTTCATCAACATATAGATAGATTATTCAATCTCCATGAGACCTCTTTACAAATATAAAGGGATCTTCTCTAGTTCCTAGGAATCCTTCATCTTGTAGGTATGTAATCAACGTATGGTTTAAAGCTCTTACAGCTTGCTTCAATCCATATAGACCTCTTCTCAACCGAGATAGATAATCAAGATAATGTGAATCATAAAAAGCAAGGATTTCAGCCATATATGCCTTCTGTGAAATCCATCCATTCAAGAAAGCATTTTTGACATCATCAGGTATATGTTTCCATTTTTGAGAGTGGAAATACTCATCAATACTCTAATTTTACATGACATTCATTTAGAGCACCCCCTTTAGAGAGCATGTCTCCTTGATGTTTACTCCCCCATCAACTTTCAAATTATTTACACTCCTTGGTAGCGACTTTGCTCTAGATGTAACTCACTATCATTGTTAAAAACAAACGAAAACCTATCATATTACATTTTGTTATGTCCATCAAATTTAGATTATAACATTTTCGAGTATGGCAACATACATGTGCATTCTCTCTTTGTGATTGAAGTGGATGGCCATCTGTACTGGAGCGAAAATGCACATGTGACGATTCAAGATAGAATCGACTATCTCTTATCATATGTAGTTTCTCTCCCACTACACATCACGTCTTTTGGTATATTTTGTGGCATGTGAGGTGCTTTTTTAACGACCAACTATTCCTCAAGTTCTTGAATAAGCACCTTCTAGAAGATTTGGAAGTGAAATTTCTTTTGTGCATGAGGATCTCGTTCATATTGTCATAATTTTTCTGCCACAAGCCCTTTAGCTATGAAATAGACTTTAAACTATTGTCATGTCATCGAGTGATCGTATTATTTGGGCTAACTTCTCTGGACTCTATGCATATCTTATTTCTTAATGGGATATATTTTAATAACAAAAAATCAAATAAAGCCTTTTGTCTTACCTTGAAAAGCCATCTCTCTCATGTCCTCTCTCTCATGGCCTCTCTCTGTGTCTTTGTCTCTTTCTCTGTCTCTCTCCTCTCTCTCTGTGTCTCCCTCTGTCTCTCTCTCTCTGTCTCTCTCATGGGCTCTCTCTCTCGCCCTCTCCCTCTCTCTCTCTCTTAAGCACAGAAGATTGGTTCAAGCCAGACAAGCACCTTCTTGACAAGTACTGGAATTATATCTTCTCCCTTTTTT
>MU263235.1:0-46844 GCA_020310875.1 Ceratopteris richardii
AGAACATCAATGCATCTCGAACATCATGAAGACTCAATCATGAAACTTTCTCCATAGGAGTGGCAATAGGTTTGCACTCTTCAAGGCCAAAATGCTACAATAATGTGTCAATATATTTTGTTTGACACAAAGCCTATTCCACAATCAACTTGCATGAATTGAATGCCCAAATAATGATGCAAATGCCCCAAATTAGACATCTCAAATGAGGCATGCAAATCACACTTAAGATTAGCAATATGCTTCTCATGAGGTCGAGTGAGCAACATGTCATCAACATAGACAACAATGATCAGAAGCACATCATTTGCATGCTTCACATATAAGGTGCTCTCAATTGGACTGCTCTCAAATCCATGTGCAATGAGGTAGGCATGTATCTTTCATACCAAGCACACGATGCTTGCTTCAACCATGTAATGCCTTTTCAACTTGCACACTTGGTTTTCATGCCCTTTCTGCACAAAGCCATGGGGCTAAAAAAACATACACTTCATCATGCAAGTCACCATTCAGAATGTGGTTTTAATTTCCAACTAATGTACATTCCAACCATGATGAGCTATAAGTGCACATATGCTATGAACAATAGTCATTCGACAAGTAGGAGCAAAGTGCTCAATCAAAATCAATGCCTCTTGCCTAAGCATAACCATTTGCAACAAGCCTAACCTTATACCTATCAACTGTCCCATCATGCTTACACTTCAGCTTGTATACCCACTTAGTGCCAATGGACTTCGTGCTAGGAGGGCAAGTCACATAAAGACCACGTACCATTCTTCATTATAGCATCATATTCAGATTACATAGCAACCATCCAATTTTTTGCATTTTGTGCCTCATCAAATGAAACAGGCTCATTCTTATCATAGAGACTAGAGGAAGCCATAGCATAGCAATCTGATGCAAAAAAAGCATTATGAGAGCCAAAACGAGTATGATATGATAGAGGCACATCTAATTTGCTATCACGCAAAGTCTGCATCAGCCATTTTGGCATAGTTTTTTCCTCCTCAATATCAGCTCTCTCATCAACAAGTGCAAATCTGCATTAGAAATGGAACGATTTGCATCATCACATGAAACCTGTAAAGGCTAAGAAGTTTCCTCATTAGGACCAGCACTAAAGTGTCCACCTATAAAAAGAGGAAGCAAAGTTTAATACATGACTTTGGAGCTAACTGATGTCTCATTAGTACATGAAAGTAATGGTTGAATAACATCTTCCGCAAAAACAACATCATGGCTAACCAAAATGCATTCAGTAATATGGATGATACAGAAGATAGTCTTTGCTCTTAGAATTCTATCCAACAAAAATACACTTCACTACTTCATCATCCACTTTCTTGCATTGTTGTTAGGCACTAATGCATATGCCAAACAAGCAAAAACACATGGGTGAGCAACAGATGGTTTACGATCATGCGAAACCTCATATGGAGTGACAAACTACAATGCTTTAGTGGGATGCGTGTCAAGTACATATGTTGCATAGATAAAAGCCTCAAGCTAGAAACTATGTGGTAAAGCCTGACTCTTGACCATACACCTTGCCATCTCCATGAGTCACCTGTTCTTCCTTTCAGCAACTCCATTCTGTTTAGGTGTATACAACACTATACATTGATGTTTTATCCCATGTTCAATTAGAAATGCATTAAAGTTAGAAGACATATATTCCCCCCTTGATCAAAACAAAGGGTGCCCATTTTATATGCTCATAGATTTTCAGCCAAAACTAGAAACTGTTTGAAGCATATAGACACTTCGGACTTTGTTTTCAATGGATATAGCCATGCATGCCTGGAAAAATCATCGATGAAAGTAATGAAGTAAGGATAGCTTCCAAAAGAGGGTGTCCGCATTGGACCACATACATCACTATGCAATTTCTGAGTAGCTCGAACTGAAACATCTTTTGGGATTAGGAATGCTGCATTTTTCCTAGAATATAGCCTTCCGAAACATGTTTACCATGTGCCTAAAGTTGAGGAAGAGAGGAGGCATTGAAAGCAATCCATCATGCTTGTTCTTTTCCTATCTTTTGTTTGATGTAGTAGTTAAAGTGGTAGCTAATTTCTCAGTGCAGTCTTCAAGACAATTGAAAACATCTTTACCATTGATTCTTTAAGTTCTCAATGTTTACAAAGTAAGAAGTTTTGACCAACATGTCAGAATTCCCTTGTTGAAGGGGAAATGATCCGCTCCCACACACTTTCTTTGTGCTTCTCTTGTGCCTATGAGATAGGTTCCAATGGGCTCTCTATTTCCCTCCAATTATCTCGCAATGAAAAGGTTGATGAATTTCATGAATGCACTTGGATCTACATGGACGTTGGTAAATCTGAATACTTTCGATCGCAAGTGAGCTTATATGTATGGCCATCTATCACTGATCCTATGTGTTATCCAACGGGCATGGTGTAGCAGATGTGCCTTGTACTCCTACACAGATGGCGAGGGTTGAAGTCCTACCCGGGGCAAGATGCTTCAGAGTTCCCCAAGATGGGTGCCTCTACCTTACGAGGTCAGGTGTGTATGTCGTTCCAATTCATTGTACTCTCAAAAAGAAAAAAAATGATCTTACTTGTTTCATAAACTACTTTGCATTTTTCCATAGGTACATACTCTATTTCCCTTTGAAGCTCAATTCCTTTCGTCAACTTGCTCTCTTCACAAGAATCTTTATTTTATTTTTATCTTCCTTTTCGATGCTTAAATTTGTTTTCTATTTGCTACTTTTCGCACTCTCTCTAGCATATCATCAAAGAGACGTTCTTGATAAATCTTAACTTTGGACTCACTAATATAGCTGGGTAGAACGTCTATCTAGGGTTTAAACTTTTTATTTCTTAAAGTGTTGTTTTAATGTGCATGTTTTATAAAGTAACTTGGCTTAAGCCTAGAGAATAAGTGGAAATTAAAGTCCATGGAGTAATAGGGAAACAAGAAACTTAGTCTAGTGGTCCAATGGATGGGAAGGGGGAGGTCTTGGGTTCAACCCTCATGAGGATCACAGGAAGAGAGTTTCTCACCAAAACCTTGAAACTTCTAGAAACATCCAACTTGATTTACTTGACCTAAATTGAGTAGATTGAGATACATGATAGACTTACCATGCTGTGGAATTCTATGGATTATGACACCTCATACGAGTCAATTCCGTAAGATTATGACACATCTAGTTGTGCTTGAGCATGGACATGCTAAACATAGTTAACTCAGTTTGAAACTCTTGAGCAAAAGACTTATATAAAGGGATGATTAGTAGGATATTTGCACCTCATCCCTAGTGGTGGTGATATAATTCTTATGAAATTGATATTAAAGCTAGGAAGATCTCGGCTATGGTGAAAGGAGCTCAAGTCCACCATTTAGATTTGGAAAAGAATTTTGGGCTCAGACGGTTCTATAGTATGGAAACACCCAACTCCCATAGAGGCCAAATCATATTTCACATGAAAAATTCAAGTGGCAAAAATCTATTTTAAATCGTGGAACAAAGATGTAGCCATTGGCCATACATCCCCATGAGGATACAAGGGAAGAGAGAGAGAGATAGATAGATAGATACAAAGAGTTGTGCCTCTCCTCTTCTTCTCCTTGGTTTTCTGGAAAATAAAAACTCAAGCTTGCTTTATATCCTCAAATTTCAATCCCTAATGTCCTATATGCGACACATTTCACCCCTCTTTTGAGCTCTTGGATGTTGAAATTCAAGCTTCAAGCTTAGTACCTATGGACAACCTAGATGGATGCCACTTGAACCAATAAGGAGAAAGGAATTAACCACGAGACCTCGTGTTCAAAATTTGAATTTGAGTGCTTCTTCATAATAGTCAAGTATTACCTATGAAACTTAGGTGTGATAACGCCTATATTTTGGGAAAAGAAGATTCTTAACATCGAGGAAATCTTTTCAAGATTGTATCTACACACATTGTACTTTGAATGGATGATCTCACTAATGTGAAGGCACTCACTTGAGTAGATCAACTCTAATTGCCAGTGTTCTAATGACGATGCACATAGGGTACTTCAGGCAAAGTCAAGTGATGAATAGATTAGTGCTAGGGTTACCAAACCTCTATAATCAAAACCTTAAGAATTTGTGTGAATCTTGTCAATTTGGATAAGCAGACTAGGTTACCCTTTAAGAAGAGAAATTATGTGAGGTATCATCCACTTGCCTTAATCCATACAGATGTTTGTGGACCAACAAAGGAGAATTCAATTAGAGGTAATGGGTACCTTGTAACTTTCATTGATGGTTGCACAAGGATGACTTGGATTTATTGTATGAAGCATAGATTAGATGTTTTTTCTTACTTTAAGAAGTTCAACGCTATGGTAGAGAAGGAATGTGATAGATATATCAAGTGCTTAAGGTCAAGTTCTTTTGTGTCCAAACATATATACAGGTTTTGGTTTGCCAGTACAAGTGCCTCGAAGTTTTCTATACATGTAGTAGAGCTTAACAAGGTAGCTCTATTCAACTTGTTGAGATAGACACATTTTTCTACATTAGGGTATTTCAGTCACTCACCATGGCTAAAAGCAATGAGGTATTCCATATGTTGGATATTGAGGATAGATGGGATGGTACTAATTACCCATTATGGGCATATATGATGTGTCATGTATTGCTTCTGAAAGGACTATGGAATATTGTGCATTGTATTGAAAAACGACCTACTACACGTGCAAATATAGTTATTTAAGGTGATGCAGATGATGTTGAAGATGAAGATCTTCAACCTCTTGTTTGTGCTCCTAGTTCCTACTCCACCTAATGTAGATCAACTTTGTTGGGATGGTAGAGATGCTCAAGCACATGCATTGATATCTTTGTCTGTCAAACATGCCATTATCCTTGACATTTGCTCTTGGAAAATAGCAAAGGATGCTTGGAATACACTTACCATTTTATACCAACCAATAAATGAGGCTTGTGTTGCTTACCTCTGATAACAGTTAGAGAGGGAGCATATGAATGAAGAAGATTCTATGGAATTTTTTTGACAAAGATCAAAGATTTGAAGGAGTAATTGATTTCTATTGATGGTCTTACCATATAGTTCACTTGTGTAGATCATTCTTAATGTTTTTCCATACTCATATCAGAGTTTTGCTTCAACTCTTTGATTGATGATGAAAGGCAATCCAAATGCCTTAAAATTTGAGGAGTTAGTCTTTGTTTTATTGCAAGAAGATCACTCGAGGAAGAACAAGTCCATTATGCGTATTGTAGATCAAGACTTCCTAGCTAGTCAAAAGGGAAAAGGGAAATGGGGCTCATCTACTGGTAAACAAAAGTCTACTAATTATGCACAATTGAAAAGGAAGACAAAGATAAGAAGGAATAAAAAAAAGGAGAAATTGACTGAAAATACTGTAAAGGAAATGATAAGTGGTTGCAAAATAGGCAAAGAAAAAAGAGGCTAGAATGGTTGTTGCGCAGGCCTCTACACCTAAAATAGAGTCTCCTAATCTTGTGTAGAGTGAAGAATGAGCATTTACTAGTGTTTGTAGTTATGACCCATCTTCTCATGAATAGTGTACGTCTGCATTAGACTCAGATGTTTGGTTCTTTGATCGTGGAGCAACCAAACATATTATCTCCAAATGGAGTTTCTTTAGTTCACTTGAGCTTGCCCCTGTAGGGAATACTATCACATTTGCTAAAAACTCCTCTTATCTTGTAATGGGAGTTGGTAAGATCATTTTGATTATTATTGATGGTATTTCTTTCGCATTGTAATATGCTTTGTTTGTGCTAGGGATCAAGAAAAATATGTTATCAAATTCAGCATTAGCCAAGATCGGGTTGGTTGTGAAATTTGTTGATGATAGATGTACAATTCATAATCTATCGAATGGCAATGTTATTATTTCTTCTAGAATTTATGTTTTGGGCTCTATGAGCTCATATATTTTGCAAAATCTATGAATGATTCAGCATGTGCAGTTCTATATTCTCAGGCTATGTCACATGCAAAGATTTGGCATGCACGCTTTGGTCATCTGAATTATGCTCATCTACTATGCGTGAAGAAATCTGAAATGGTGTCCTCTCTACCCTGAATTGAGGAACCTTGAAACATGTTCAAGAAGGCTATATTTTGTGCAAAATGCAGTGTTCCTCATTCTCAAAACATGGTTCAGTTCAAACTACTCAGAAATTGCAGCTTGTTCATAGTGATGTATGTGGTCCTATGCAGACACCATCTTTTGGGATTTACCTTTACTTCATGACTTTTATTGATGATTTTTCTAGGCATGCATGGGTGTATCCACTAAAAAAAAAGTCCAAAGTATTTATGTGCTTCAAACAATTTCTGGTTTTGGTTGAAAATTTGTCAGCATGTAAATTGGGCACCCTCCATTTTGATCAGGGGGGAGGGGCGGACATGTCTTCTGATTTTAATGCATTTCATGTTGAACATGGGATAAAACATTAGTGTGTAGTGTTGTATACACCTCAAGAGAATGGAGTTTCTGAAACAAAGAACAAGTCTCTCATAGAGATGGTGAGGTGTATGGTCAAAAGTTAGGCTTTACCACATAGCTTCTAGCTTGAGGTTATTATGTGTGCAGCAGATGTACTTAATAGGTGTCCCACCAAACCACTGCAATCCATCACTCCATAGGAGGCTTGGCATGGTCACAAGCCATCTGTTGCTTATCCACATATTTTGTTTGTCTTGCATATGCATTAGTGCTTGAACAACAACATAGAGGAAATTGGATGATAAAGTAGTGAAATGTTTTTTTGTAGGGCACAATTCTGAAAGCAAAGGCTATCGTTTGTACCATCCACAGACTAAACCCATTTTGGTTAGCCATGATGTTGTTTTTGTGGAAGATGCAATTCAACCATTACTTTCATGTACCAAGGAGACTTCTTATAGCTCTAGAGATGTGTATGACAGTTTGCTACCTCTTTTTACAAGTGGACACTCAAGTGCTAGTCCGATTGATGCAATTTCTTAGCCTTTTACAAGTCTCATATGATGATGAAGATAATTCCATTCGTGATGCACATTTACATGATGCACTTGTTGATGAGAGGGGTGATATAGAGGAGGCAAAGACTATGCCAAAATGGCTAGTGAAAACTTTGTGAGATAGAAAAGTATATGCAATGCTATCATATCATACTCGTTCAGGCTCTCATAGTGCTTCTTTTGCATCACATTGGTATGCTCTTGCTGCATTAGTCTCTATGATTAGAATGAGCATGTTTCATTTGATGAAGCACAAAATTCAAAAAATTGGATGGCTATTATGCAATCAGAATATTGCTGCTATTATAAGAATGGTACCTTATCTTTCTGTGATTTGCGTCCTCAAAAGAAGGCCATTGGCACTAAGTGTGTATCCAAGCTAAAGCATAAGCGTAATGGAAAAATTGAGAGTTATAAGGCTAGGCTTGTTGCAAAAGGCTATGCCCAATACACAGGCATAGATTTTGATGAGAACTTTGCTCCCACATGCCGAATGACTATTGTTTGTAGGATGTGTGCACTTGTAGCTCATCATGGTTGGAATGTAATTGGACATTACAACTGCAATTCTAAATGGTGACTTACATGAAGAAGTGTATGTTTTTCAGCCGTGTGGTTTTGTGCAAAAAGGGCATAAAAACAAAGTGTGTAGGTTGAAAATGGAATTATATGGTTTAAAGCAAGCACCACATGCTTGGTATAAAAAGATACATGCCTTCTTGATTGCACATGGTTTTGAGAGCAATCCAACTAAGAGAACTGTATATGTTAAGCGTGCAAATGATGTGCTTCTAATCATCATTTTCTATCTTGATCCCATGCTTCTCTCTAGTCCTAATGAGAAGCATTTGCTGATTTTAAGGCTGATTCGCATGCCTCATTTGAGATGTGATATTTGGATCATTTGCATCCTTATTTGGGCATTCAATTTATCCAAGCTCATGGTTAAATAGCTTTCTGCCAAAAAAAATATTTACTGACAAATTATTGTAGCATTCTAGCCTTGAAGACTATAAACCTATTGCCACCCCTATGGAAACATGTTTATAGTCAAGTTTTCATGATGTTGAAGATGTTTTGATGTTGTTCTCTATCAGCACGTTATTGGATGCTTGATTTACTTATGCATAACCCGGCCTGATATTCAATTTACTATCTCGCACATGAGCAAGTTTATGCATTGCCCCGATGTCAAGCATTGACAGGTGCTTAACTGCATCTTTTGCTACTTGAGTGGTATTTGGCTACTTGGATTGCTTTGTCCGAAGGGGGGACCACTACTGCCAGATTTACATTTTTTTTCTATCTCTACCTAGGCTGGTTGCTATGACACGTGTTTCCACCAGTGGTTTTGCTTCTTGCTTGGTAGCTCATGCATGTCTTGGTTGAGCAAGGAGTAGCCTATTGTGACCACTTCTAGTTGTGAGGCTAAGTAAAGGGCAAATTTCATAGTGACTATTGAGTGTGTGTGGCTTAGATGCCTTATGGCTGATTTGGGTGTTGGTCAGTCTTTTGCATCTTCATTGATAGTAAGAGCACAATGGAAGTTGCAAGGAACCTTGTGTTCCATGCTCACACTAAGCACATCGAGGTGCACTATCATTATATTAGGGAGAGGTTCTTTGTGGATGAGATCAATTTCACATATGTGCCCACACAAAAGAACATTGCAGACCTTTCATAAAGGCTCTACATAGTGAGAAGTTTGAAGCTTTCCATGAAGCTTTGGGCTTACTTCCTTTTGTGGATTGATTCCACATAACTTGGCCCTTCCTTATACATGAGTGCTAGCTCCTTGTGCACTGCGTCACTCCTATGAGGATTTGTTGATATATTTAGGTAGTGATGCATGTGAACATATGAGGACCACCGAGGCACTTTTCTCCCTCATTAGGAGGTTTTTTCCCTGGCTTGTATATATGTCGATAACCTTGACAATGCTGAATTCATTCATATAACAATGTACTAACATTAGATGACATGATTGAATCCTTAATGTGCATATCATAATAGGATTTTTGGCATCATTTTTTAGCATAAATTCTTACCACCACTCTCATGCTTGTTTCTTGTAGCTTCTCTAATTTTTCCACCTTTCTTTAATTCACGACCTATCCAATCATAGATTTTACATTTGTAATGTTGTTAAAAAGAAATTAATGGGTAGAACAATGTTCTAACCATATATTGGGTTGAATTCTCCTAAGGTTATCTTACACATCACATAATATGCTTGAATTGCATGATGCATGCAATCATTTTTCCAAATTAGATTTTCCATTATTTATTAGCTTATTTGACACCATACATATCACTTTAGTAGAAATTTTAACTTGAACATTGGCTTGAGGGTGATGAGATGCAGATTTCTTATGCATGATATAAAATATATCATGTTATAAAAATTCTATCACCTCATTATGATGTGGGTTCCTTTATCACTCACAATTTTAATAAAAAAACTCCTTTTTTTGGAATAACCATTTTTTGTGGTTTGAGCATCACTTTTCTTATTGCTATAGACTCTACACATTTTGTTAAGTAGCCTATCATGACTATCGTTCACTTAGCACATGGGCCTTCCATAGGGGGCTGGATTGGTAAAACATCTTATTTTGTAAATGCTCTACCTCCCATATTATCATGTCTTAATGACATATGATCTCTTTTCCATGGGTATATAGCTCTTTGATAAATGTTGCATCTCTTTGAAAATGCTTTATAATTTACATGGATCATAGGCCAACATATGCCTACAAACAATAACATTTTATCTATATCGTGAGGGTAAATTTGTCCTCCTACCATACTCACATATGCCATTTTCAAGATGGGAAATTATTGGCTCTTATGCACACAAAGCCGCATAAAATTATCATTTACTCTTTTATCTAACTGATCTCATAGCAAAGTACAATAATTCATTTCCTCTTCTAGAATCTTTTTGCCCTGACGTAATAATTCATTTGTTAAGGACCTAGGACAATCAATGATGGGTTTAATTAACTCAAATAATATTGAGATTCAATACAAATGGGCATGCTCCGTTATAGTCCTAAGTTTACACATTTCATAGGATGTAATGTGATCATGAACATTCTTTTCCATGTTGGACGAATGTGCACACAACCTCTATGGATTTTTTGTAGTGTGTGAATATTAGAATAGTTACTTCCAAAAAAATTGATACAAGATCTAGACATAAAATCCTTTTTTTTATTTTCAAATACACAACAAGGTAGTATGCCTTGATAATTTTGGTGATATATACTTTATAGAATGAGATAGTAGCATTGTGCTTTATGAAGTGACTCTTGGGGCATGGGGAACCTTTTGCCTGTTGATCCATATGCCAATAACGGAACCATATCTTTTTCCCAGGTAGGAACAACTTTGTTAAAGATAATTGCATGTAGAAGATATTTTGCCACACCAATGGGTTGTCCTCTATGATTTAATCTAGATATTTGGTTAGCTCTCATGTTCATATCTCCTTTCTTGTTCACTTCCTCAAAATCAACAAGAAAAGCCATTGTGCTAGTTGTCTTGTGTTGCATGTCTTATTGAAAAGACATAAGAGGGATTAATGGTCTATGAGAAATTTAAATTTTTTTTGAGCAATATTTTTGTTGTGGTCTAGTTTCTTTCAACACTATTTAGTGAGTGATTAGCATTGGAAAATCCATGGTGACATTTGAATTTTTCCTCATGATTATGTCAGAATGCAGCCAATGGCATAATTGCAAGTGTCATCATGTATATGGAATTGTTTTGTCCATTGTAACACCTTTAAGTTGAGCACTAAGCTCAACCATCTCTTGCATTTCTTGAAAGCCTTTTCACCTTCATTTGCCCATTCAAAATGATTTAATAAGGACTATAGAGGCTTATACATACACACACACACATCTAAAATTACTTCGATATTTTCCTTATTAATAGAAATTCCATTTTAGATACCATATGTCCTAGAAAATTTCCTTATCCAACAATAAATGCACATCTCTTTGAGATTGAATATACATGATACCTTTCACATTGGCCAATGATCTTTCTAAGCCTAAGGATGTGGACTCTTCATCATGCTGAATGGATTCATAGGTCATCCATGTAAACTCCAAATTTTTTGCATAAGAATTCTTTTAACACATGACACATTAGCCTTTGACATTTAACAAAATTCTTGAGACCAAACAACATCATACAGAAAAACTTAAAATTACTCATTCAATGGTTATTGTTGATTTATGTTGATCCCCTAGCTAAAATTCCATCTAGGAAGTTGTAAACTTCCTTTCTAATTATCCACTCTAACAAAATAATCTACTATTGGTAGAGGATAATTATCATGTATCCTACAAAAATACATTTCTCTACATTTGGATACATGTCATTCAACAATGAAATGTATTTTTGTAGGGTATAATTTTGAAAGCAAAGGCTATCGCTTGTATCATCCACAACTTAAACCCATTTTTGTTAATCGTGATGTTGTTTTTGTGGAAGATGCAATTCAACCATTAATTTCATGTACCAAGGGGACTTCTTCTAGCTGTGGAGAGGTGTATGATACTTTGATACCTCTTTTTATAGGTGGACACTCAAGTGCTAGTCCAAGTGAGGCACTTTGTCAACCTTTACATGTCTCATGTGATGATGCTAATCATTCCATTTGTGATGCAGATTTACATGATGCATTTGTTGATGAGAGGGCTGATATAGAGGAGGCAAAGACTATGTCAAAATGGCTAGTGCAAACTTTGCAAGATTGAAAATTATATGCAGCTCTATCATATCATACTTGTTCATGCTCTCATAATGCTTTTTTAGCATCACATCGTTATGATGTGTCTGCATTAGTCTCTGTAATGAGAATGAGCATGTTTTGTTTGATGAATCAAAATTCAAAAAATTGGATGGCTATTATCAGAATATGATGTTATTATAACAATGGTACGCGATCTTTATGTGATTTTCCATATTTGGGGCATTTGTATCCTTATTTGGGCATTGCGTTTATGCAAGTTCACCATGGAATAGCTTTCTGCCAAACAAAATATATTGGCAAATTAGTGTGGCATTCTATCCTTGAAGACTGTAAACCTATTGCCACTCCTATGGAAACACGTTTATGTTGAAGTGTTCATGATGTTTTAGATGTGTTTGATGTTGTTCTCCATTAGCAAGTTGTTGGATGCCTTATTTACTTATGCATAACTTGGCTTGATATTCAATTTACTATCTCGCAGATGAGCAAGTTTGTGCATTGCAGGCAGTTATGTGCATCTTTCACTACATGAGTGATACCCGACTACTTGGATTGTTTTATCCAAAGGGGGGACCAGTAGTGCCAGATTTAAATTCTTTTTCTAACTCTATCTAGGCTAGTTTCTATGACACTCATGTGTCCATCACTAGTTTAGATTCATGCTTGGTAGGTCATGCATATCTTGGTTGAGCAAGAAGTGGCCTATTGGGACCACTTCTAGTTGTGAGGCTGAGTATAGGGTAGCTTTTACAATGACTGTTGAGTGTGTGTAGTTGAGTTGCCTTATGGATGATTTGGGTGTTGGTCAGTCTTTTGCATCTTCATTGATAGTCAGAGCACATTGGAAGTTGTGAAGAACCCTCTGTTCCATGCTCGCACTAAGCACATCAACGGTGCACTATCATTATATTAGGAAGAGGTTCTCTATGGAAGAGATCAATTTTACATATGTGCCCATATAGAAGAACATTAGACCTTTCACAAAGGCTCTACATAGGGAAAAGTTTGAAGCGTTTTGCAAATCTTTGGGCTTACTTCCTTTTGTGGATTGATTCCACATAACTTGGCACTTCCTTATACATGAGTGTGAGCTCCTTGTGCACCACATCACTCCTAGGAGTTTTGTTGATATATTTTGGTAGTGATGTGCATGAACATACTAGAACCACCGAGGTACTTTTTTCCTTCTCTAATTGTTCCACTTTTCTTTAATTACATAACTTCGCACTTCCTTATACATGAGTGTGAGCTCCTTGTGCACCACATCACTCCTAGGAATTTTGTTGACATATATTGGTAGTGATGTGTGTGAACACACTAGGACCACCGAGGTACTTTTTTCCTTCTCTAATTGTTCCACTTTTCTTTAATTCATGACCTATCCAATCATAGATCTTTTCCAGTTTCTAATGTTCAAAGTAAGAAATTAATGGGTACAACAATGTTCTAACCTATCTTACACATGACATGATATGCGTGAATTGGATGACATATGCAATCATTTTTCCCAATTAGATTTTCCATTATTTATAAGCTTATTTCACACCATACATATCACTTTAGTAGAAATTTTAACTTGACCATTGGCTTGAGGGTGATAAGGTGTTGATTTCTTATGCATGGTTTAAAATATATCGTGTAAAAATTCTATCATTTCATTAATGATGTGGGTTCCTTTATCACTCTAATTTTAATAGAAAAATTCTTGTTTTCTTAATAACAATTTTTTGTGGTTTGAGCATCGCTTTTCTTATTGCTCTAGACTCTACAAATTAAGTATTCATTAACTTAGCTCGTGGGCCTTCCATAGGGGGCTGGATTGGTGAAACAAATTCTATATCCCATTTTGCAAATGCTCTACCTCCAATAGTACGTCTTAATGACATTTGATCTCTTTTGCATGGGTATATAGCTCTTTGAGAGATGTCGCATCTTTCTGAAAAGGGTTTATAATCCACGTGGATCATAGGCCAACATAGACCTACAAACAATAACATTTTATCTATATCGTGAGGGTAAAGTTGTCGTCCAACCATACTCACATATGCCATTTTCAAGATGGGAAATTATTGGCTCTCATTCACAAAAAGCTGCATAAAATTGTCATTTACTCTTTTATATGACTGAACTCATAACAAAGTATAATAATTACTTGCTTCTTCTAGAATCTTTTTGCCTTGAGGTAATAATTCATCCGTTAAGGACCTAGGACAATCAATGATGGGTTTAATTAATTCAAAGAATATTGAGATTCAATACAAATTGGCATGATGTAATGTGATCATGAACATTCTTTTCCATGTTGGACGAGTATGCGCAAAACCTCTATAGATTTTTTGTAGTGTGTGAATATTACAGTAGTTTCTTCAAAAAAAAATGATACAAGATGTATACATAAAATCCTTTTTTTCATCTTCAAATACAAAAGAAAATAGTATGCCTTGATACTTTTGGTGATATGTACTTCATAGAATGAGCTAGTAGCGTCGTGCTTTATGAATTGACCCTTGGGGCATGGGGAACCTTTTGTGTGGTGATCCATATGTCAATAATGGAACCATATCATTTTCCCAAGTAGGAACAACTTCGTTAAAGATAATTGCATCTAGAAGATATTTTGCAACACCAATGGGTTGTCCTCTATGAGTTAATCTAGATATTTGGTTAGCTCTCATGTTCATAACAACAAGAAAAGCCATCATATTAGTTTTCTTGTGTTGCATGTCTTATTGAAAGGACATAACAAGGATTGATGGTCTATGAGATTTCTGCAATACTTTTGTTGTGGTTTAGTTTCTTTCAACACTATTTAGAGAAAGATTAGCATAGGAAAATCCATGGTGAGATTTGAATTTTTCCTCATGACTATGGCGAAATGCATCCAATGGCATAATTGGAAGTTTCATCATGTTCATGGAAATGTTTTGTCCAATCGAACACTTTTAAGGTGAACACTAAGCTCAACCATCTCTTGCATTTCTTGAAAGCCTTTTCACCTTCATTTGCCCATTCAAAATTATTTAATAAGGATTATATAGGCTTATACATATACACACACACATCTAAACCTTGATCTTTTCCTTATAAATAGAAATTCCATTTTAGATACAATATGTCCTAGAGAATTTCCTTATCTAACAATAAATGCACATCTCTTTGAGATTGAACATACATGATACTTTTGAAATTGGTCAAGGATCTTTGTAAGCTTAAGCATGTGGACTCTTCATCATGTTGAATGGATGCGTAGGTCATCCACGCAAACTCCAAAGTTTTTGCATAAGAATTCTTTGAACACATGACACATTAGCCTTTTACATTTAACAATGGTATTCTTGAGACCAAACAACATCACACAAAAAATCTTAAAATTCCCCATTCAATGGTTATTGTTGTTTCATGTTGATCCTCTAGGAAATATGCTACTTGATTGTAAGTTAAAATTCCATCTAGGAAGTTGTAAACTTCCTTTCTAGCTATCCATTCTAACAAAACAATCTACTATTGGTAGAAGATAATTATCATGTATCGTTGTTGTATTCACTATCATGTATCATTCGAATTCATTTTCTTAAGTTTGATGACTCTTAAATTTCCATTTTTCTTGGGCACAACCACAATAACTGATATTCCTTTAGTCTATTTGATTTCATAAATAAATTTTGTAGCTAGAAGTTTGCCTATTTTTTTCTTTGATCATTGTAGCATTTAAATTATTATGTGTGTATGATAGGCATTCCATGGTGACACTTCTCTAGTCAATTCATTGAAGATCCTTATCATTCCAAGAAAATATGCCTTTATATTTTTGAAGCAAACTAAGCAATTCTTCCTCTTATTTATTCTTCATCTCATTTCCAATGTAAGTGCATATCTATTCATCATCTTCTATTGTAATCACCAATTTTTTAATGCATTCTTTATTTTCATAAGATTGGACTACTTGTGCATCTCTCTCAGGCATCTTTATTTTGATCATCCTATCTTCAAACTTGCACTTCTTGAAGTTTTTTAGTACTTCAAATCAATTTGTTATTTTGAATCTTGGATCTATTCTTCCTTATTTTCTTTTTGTCTTTCTTGAACATTGTCAATGTTAGATATAATCAATGGGCTACTTGTGCATCTCTCTCAGGCATCTTTGTTTTGATCATCCTATCTTCAAATTTGCACTTCTTGAAGTTTTTTACTACTTCAAATCAGTTTGTTATTTTGAATCTTGGATCTATTCTTCCCTTTTTTTTTGGTCTTTCTCGAACATTGTCAATGTTAGATATGCTAAATGCCTTGCCCCTATGTATCACTGCCATTGTTCCATAAAACTCTATTTTGTAAGGCCCCCATTATGAGGAGAAGCTATGTGAGAGGCCATCCGTTCTTCTAAGGGTACATAGTTTTTGGGCTATCTATTTATGTATTTCTTGAGTTGTCAAATGGCAAGTCTTACAATCTTAGTAGACAACTTTTTGAAGTTTTGGATTAACAAGGTGGTTTCATTTCTAAATGCACTTTAAAGGATTCACCAAGGATTACATATAATATGTAATTTTTATCTTTGAAGAGACATATGTGTAGTGGTTGAAACCAAGCCAAAGCAAGACAATTTATGGTCAATGAAAAGGCTTGAAATTGTGCAAAATAATCAAGTTATTTCTCTATTCAAAGAAGTTTTTTGAGTTTTGCTTAATGATGAAGTGGATTTTCATATCCATCATATTGTTCCCTCAACTTGAGAAGGGTGAAGCCTTTTTGCATGGTCATTTATAGAAATAAACCATGAATCAAAGCCTTGAACTTCTCTAGGCCCGTTAAGAATTTTGATTTGTTGAAAATATCCTTGCTTCCTCAGTCCAGAGTTGCTAAATATTGATAGGCTTTAAAGCACTTCATGTTTAAGATATGTCCATGCAAGCCTGAAGGGAACATTTGTTGATATTTTAGGTAGTGATGTGTGTGAACACTCTAGGACCATCGGGGCACTTTTTTCCCTCTTTAGGAGGTTTTTTCCCTTGGCTTGTATATACACCTATTGCCCTAATGGGCTACTTACCTTTGTACATTCTCTAGTAATACATTTAGTATTGTGTGTTGTGCTCCAAGGTTCTTCTTCTTCCTTGTGCTATTCGCATGCTTCCGAAGACATCTAACTCCAACAATTGGTATCAGAGCAGGTCGTCGCTTCATCTAGGGCGTCGTCGACACCTCTCCGGTTTTCATCTCAGAATCGTACGAAGTTTGGTGAAGAAATCGAGATCTGAGCTCGTTTTAGCCTCTAAACGCACTTCACAGCACTTGTCCACGTTATTTTGTCTTTTTGTGCCAAAGGTATATACCAGTTTTTGTTCGCTAGTTTAAGCGTTTCAAAGTCTGCTATAGGTCTAGCAGAATTTGTCTAGGTAGGTCTATTCAACCTTTTAAGATATAGTAAATTTTCTGCATCAAGGTATTTTAGTCACCGGCCATGGCTAAAAGCAGTGATGTATTTCGTATGTTGGTTGTTGATAATAAGTTGGATGGCACCAACTACCTGTTGTGGGCTTATATGATGTGACATGTATTGGTTGCAAAAGGATTATGGAACATTGTGCAGGGTGTCAAAAAATGTCCTATCACACCTGCAATTGTTACAACTCCAGGTACTGAAGCTGATGTAGAAGGTGTCGAAGATGATGATATTCTGCATATTCCTGTTCATGCTACGGTTTCTACTGCACCTACTGCAGAACAGATTTATTGGGATGGCAGAGATGCTCAGGCACATGCATTGATAGCTTTGTCTGTCAAACGTGCCATTACTCCTCACATTCTCTCTTGCAAAATAGCTAAGGATGCTTGGACTTACCACATTGTACGAAGCTAGGAATGAGGCTCCTGTTGCTTACCTCCTGAAAACAGTTGGAGACTTAGCACATGAATGAAGGTGATTCTATGGACAATTTCCTAACAAAGATCAAAGACTTGAAGGAATAGTTGATTTTTGTTGATGAGGTTATACCAAATAGCTCACTTGTGCAGACCATTCTGAATGGTCTTCCTGATTCATATCAAAGTTTTGCTTCTACTCTTTGGTTGATGATGAGAGGCAATCCAAATGCCTTTTCATTTGAGGAGTTAGTCTCTATTCTATTGCAGGAAGATCAGCCCAGGCAGAACAGGTCCATTATGAGAGTTGTAGATCAAGCTTTCCTGGCTAGTTAGCAGGGCAATGGAAAATGGAGCTCTTCAATTAGTAAGCAAAAATCTGCTAATTCTACACAACCGAAGAGGGAAGACAAAGATGAAAAGAAATCACTAAAGCAGAAATTGTTCTACAACTACAGTAAAGGAAATGATCATATCATAAAGAATTCTCCAAAACTGGCTGCTAAAGAGGCAAAGAAGAAAGAGGTTGGAATGGTTGTTGTAGAGGCCTCTACACCAAAACAGAGTTTGCTAATCTTGTGGAGGAAGAAGAATGGGCGTTTACTACTGTTTGCAGTTGTGACCCATCTTCTCATGAGCAGTGCATGTCTGTAGTAGACTCAGATGTTTGTTACTTTGACAGTGGGGCAACCAAAAATATTACCTCGCAGCGGAGTTTCTTCTCTTCACTAGAGCTTCCCCCTATAGGGAATACTATTACATGCACCAACAAGTCCTCTTATCCTCTTATGGGAGTTGATAAGATCATTTTGACTACTATTGATGGTAGTTCTTTCACTTTGTCAGATGCTTTATTTGTGCCAAGGATCAAAAAGAACCTGTTATCAGTTTCTGCATTAGCCAAGATTGGCTTGGCTGTGAAATTTGTTGATGACATGTGTACAATTCATGATCTATCAAATGGTGTTGTGATTATTGCTTCTGGCATTTTATGTTGTGGGCTGTATAAGTTCATAGACTATGAAAGATCTGTAAATGATTCGGCATGTGCAGTACATGATTCTCAGGCTATGTTAGATGCAAAGCTTTGGCATGCACGCTTTGGTCATCTAAATTTTGCTAGTTTGCTACACCTGCAAAAATCTGAAATGGTGTCCTCTTTGCCCAAACTTGAGGCACCTGGAAAACATGTTTGTGAAGGCTGTATTTTGGGCAAAATGGAGCACTTGTCCTTTCCAAAAGATGGTTCAGTTCGGGCTACTCAAAAATTGCAGCTTGTACATAGTGATGTCTTTGGTCCTATGCAGACACCTTCTTTTGGAAATTATCTTTACTTTATGACTTTCATCGATGATTTTTCCAGGCATGCATGGGTATATCCATTGAAGGCAAAGTCCGAAGTGTTCATGTGCTTCAAACAGTTTTTGGTTTTGGCTAAAAATCTATCAGGATGTAAAATGGGCACGCTCCGTTCTGATTGAGGGGGGGAATATACTGTCTTCTGATTTTAATGCATTTCTGGCTGAACATGGGATAAAACACCAATGTATAGTGCCATATACACCTCAACAGAATGGAGTTGCTGAACGAAAGAACATGTCACTCATGGAGATGGCGAGGTGTATGGTCAAGAGTCAGGCTTTACCACATAGTTTCTAGCTTGAGGCTGTCATGTGTGCAACATATGTACTTAATAGGTGTCACACTAAAGCACTACAATTTATCACTCTATATGAGGCTTGGCATGACCGCAAGCCATCTGTTGCTCATCTATGTGTTTTTGGTTGTTTGGCATATGCATTAGTGCCCGAACAACATTACAAAAAATTTGATGATAAAGTAGTAAAATGTATTCTTGTTGGGTACATTTCTGAAAGTAAAGGCTATTGTATATATCATCCATAGACTAAATGCATTCTGGTTAGCCATGATGTTGTTTTTGTAGAAGATGCTATTCAACCATTACTTTCATGTACGAAGGAGACATCTGTTAGCTCCAAAGACATGTATGATACTTTGCTACCTCTTTTTACAGGTGTATAGTCTAGTGCTAGTTCTAATGAGGCAAGTTCTCAGCCTTTGTAGGTTTCATGTGATGATACAGATCATGCCATTTTTTATGTAGATTTACATGATGCACTTGTTGATGAGAGGCTTATAATGAGGAAGCAAAAACTATGCCAAAATGGTTGGTGCAAACTTTGCGTGATAGCAAATTAGATGCACCTCTGTCATATCGCACTCGATCAGGCTCTCATAGTGCTTCTTTTGCATCACATTGCTATGCTATGGCTGCACCTAGTCTCTGTGATGAGACTGAACCTGTTTCGTTTGATGAAGCAAAAAATTCAGAAATATGGATGGCTGCTATGAAATCGGAATATGATGCTACAATGAAGAATGGTACTTGGTCTTTATGTGACTTGCCTCCTGGCAAGAAGGCCATTGGCACTAAGTGGGTACACAAGCTGAAGCGTAAACCTGATGGTACAGTTGATAGGTATAAGGCTAGGCTTGTTGCAAAGGGTTATGTGCAGGAAAGAGGCATTGATTTTGATGAAACCTTTGCACGTACATGCCGTATGACTACTCTTCGGAGCATCTTGCAGCTCATCATGGTTGGAATGTACATTAGTTGGACATTAAAACTGCATTTTTGAATGGTGACTTGCTTGAAGAAGTGTATGTTCTTCAGGCTTGTGGCTTTGTGCAAAAAGGGCATGAAAACCAGGTGTGCAGGTTAAAGAAGGCATTATATGGTTTAAAGCAAGCACCACATGCTTAGTATGAGAAGATACATGCCTATCTGATTGCACATGGTTTTGAGAACACTCCAATTGAAAGCACCTTATATGTTAAGCATGCTAATGATGTACTTCTGATCATTGTGGTTTATGTTGGTGACATGCTGCTCACTAGTCCTCATGAGAGGCATATTGCTGATTTTAAGGCTAATTTGCATGCCTTATTTGAGATGTTTGATTTGGGGCATTTTCATCACTACTTGGGCATTCAATTTATGCACATTGATGGTGGAATGGCTTTGTGTCGAACGAAATATATTGAAACATTATTGTAGCATTTTGGACTTGGAGATCGTAAACCTATTGTCACTCCTATGGAAAAAGGTTTATGAATGAGTCTTCATGATGCTGAAGATGCATTTGATGTTGTTCTCTATTAGCAGGCTGTTGGATACTTGATTTATTTATGCATTACTCAGATAGATATTTAGTTTGCTGTCTCACAGATGAGCAGGTTTATGCATTGCCTAGGATTCAAGCATTGGTAGGCGATTAAGTGCACCTTTCGCTACTTGAGTGATACCCGACTACTTGGTTTGTTTTATCCCAAGGGGGGATCACTACCTGCTAGATTTGCATGCTTTTCCCGACTCTCATTGGGCTCATTTCTATGACACTCGTGTGTCCACTAGTGACTTTTGCTTCATGCTTGGTAGCTCATGTATATCTTGGTTGAGCAAGAAGCAGCCTTCTCTGGCCACTTCCAGTTATGAGGCTGAGTATAGGGCAGCTGTCAAGAACTGGTAAGCCATTACACACATCTTTTGCTATTTGGGTGGTACTTGAATACTTAGATTGTTTTATCCTAAGGGGGATCATTTCCATCAGTTTACATCCTTTTTTTTGACTTAGATTAGGCTAGTTGATACCAGAATTGTGTCTCCAGCAGTGGTTTTTGCTTCATGCTTGGTAGCTCATGGATATCTCGGTTGAGCAAGAAGAGGCTTATTGTGGTCACTTCTAGTTGTGAGGCTAAGTATAGGGAAACTTTCACAACAAATTTTATGTGTGTGTGGCTTAGATGCCTTTTGGATAATTTGGGTCTTGACATCTTTTGCCACCACCATCTTCACTATCAGTCATAGCACATTGGCAGTTCTGAGGAACCCTGTGTTTCATGCTTGCACAAAGCACATTGAAGTGGACTGTCATTATATCAGGGAAAGGTTCTTTTTTGGAGAGATTAGTTTGGTTTATGTGCCCACACAACATAATGTTGCAAACCTTTTCACCAAGTATTTTCCTAGGGAGAAGTCTAAAGCTTTTCACAAAGCTTTGGGCTTACTTCCTTTTGTGGATTGATATGTTTCCACATAGCTTGGCACTTCTTTATACATGAGTGCTAGCTCCTTATTTCCACATAACTTGGCACTTCTTTATACATGAGTGCTAGCTCCTTGTTCACTAAATCACTCCTAGGGGGTGAGATTTGTTGATGTATTTTAGTAGTGATGTGTATGAACACAATTAAGAATGGCGAGGCACTTTTTTCCCTCTTTAGGAAGTTTTTTCCCTTAGCTTATATAAATGCCTATAACCTTAAGGGGTGGTGTATCTTTGTACATTCACATGGTAATAGATTACGTATTGTGATGTGCTCCAAGCTTCTTCTTCTTCTTAGCTTATATAAATGCCTATAACCTTAAGGGGTGGTGTATCTTTGTACATTCACATGGTAATAGATTACGTATTGTGATGTATGAAAATAGGTTTCAACACCATATCATCCAATTTTTTTATTGTTCATGCACTAATGCATATCCCAAACAAACAAGAACATGCACATGAGCAACAAATGTCTTGCAACCATGCCAAGCCTCATATCAAGTGATAGATTGCAATGATTTGGTGGGACACTTGTACGTATGTTGCACTCATAAGATCCTCAAGATAGAAGGTATGTGGTAAAGCTTGATGACATTTTGTTGAGAAACTCAAAAGATCCTCTTCATATGAGAAACTCTATTTTTTTGAGGTCTATATGGCATTTTACATTGATATTTTATCGCACGCTTAGCCAAAAATGCATAAAACTCAGAAGACATATACTCTCCCTCTCGATCAAAATGGAGGATACCCATTTTACATGCTAATAAATTTTGAACCCTAACATGGAACCATTTAAGCACATAAAAACTTTGGACTTCAATTGCAATGGATAAACTCATGCACTCTTGGAGAATTCATCAATTAAAGTCACAAAGTATAGGTAATTCCTAAATGAATGTGTCTGCATAGGACAATACATCATTATGAACAAACTACAATTTATGTGTAGCTCTAATTTAACCATCTTTTGGGAAGGAAGAACAATATATTTTATCCAAAATACACAATGAGTTTTAGAGGGTTCCTCAAGTTTGGTCAGAGATTACACAAGTTCAAATTTTTATAGGACAAGCAAACTAGAAAAATTCAGATGACTAATGCATGCATGCCAAAGCTTTACATGTGAAATAGCTTGATAATCATTAACTATACAAGCTAAAACATTCTCATATTTTTCATAATTACAACATAAAATGCCAAAAGCAATAATAACATCATCGTTCGAGAGATCATGAATTGTACATGTTTCATTGACAAATTTGAAAACCAATCTAATCTTGGATAGTGTTGAAAGAGATAAAAAATTTTCATTGATCCATAGCACAAAATAGGGCATTTGATAATGTGAAAGAACTACCATCCATAAAAGTAATAATGATCTTTCCAATTCCCATGACAAGATAAGAGGATTTCTTAGCACATGTGATAGTATTCCTTGTAGGAGTACGCTCACCTGAAGTGAAAAACCTGCACTACGGGGTAATATGTTTGGTTCTACCACTATCAAAGTACCAAAGATCCAAGTCTACTATAGACATACACTACTCATGAGAGGGTGGGTCATGGATGCAATGAGTCGTAAAGATTAACACACTCTATTTTAGATGTAGAGGCCTCTACAACCCTAAACCCTATATTGTGCTTCACTTGAAGATGTGGCTATAATAGGTTGTTTCTTTGAAAAGCATGAAATTAGAAAATCTCCTAGAAAGAAACGATAGCCACTTGTGCTTCTTCTTGAGTCTTTATCATTTGTGCAATCAAAATATAAAAAACCTCTTAGTAAAAAATATGGTGATTTTGGAAATACCATATCATAATTGGAAGTTCCCTTCAAATGTTTGAAATTTCTCTTAACTTCTTTCGAATGAATTTTGAGTGGATTGTGCATAAACTTGGATACTTGAGAAACTAAAAACTGAATGTTGATGTGTTTAACATAAATAGATCAAGCAACGAGTTGCCTCACTATATAATGTAGCATCAAAAGTTTTTGAATATGCTTTTGCTTGTAATGACACATTAACATCCATAGGTGTTTGGATAGGCTTTGGATATGTCATTTCAAACCTTTCCAATAACTCTCAATGTATTTTTGATGTGTTATGTAGATACACTCATTCCTGTATTTGAACTCAATCCCAAGATAATAATGTAAAATACCTAAATAATTCACATAAAATGTACGCATAAGTTGTGCCTTAAAAAACTAAAGGTTTGAGTCCTTGAGACTTGTCATAATCATATCATCAACATATATGATAATAATAATTAAGAAATCTTTTTCTGCTTTAACATAAATAGTAGGAGTTGCTTCTGAGTTTTCAAAACCAATAGATAGAAGATAGCGATGTATCTTCTCATACCATGCTCTTGGTGCTTGCTTTAAACCATACAATGCTTTAATAAGCTTGCATGCTAAATGCTCTTTACCTCTCCCATCAAGACCTTCTAGTTGTTGAATGTAAACATGTTCATGAAGATCACCATTAAGAAAAGTTGCTTTGATATCTAATTGGTATACATTCCAAACAAAGAATGTGATAAGAGAAAGAACTATGCTCACTAATATCATTCTAGAAGTAGATGCAAAAGTCTCATCATAGTCAATTCCTTTATTTTGTGCATAAAATTTGACAGCTAACTTTGTTTTATACCTCTCAATAGTACCGTCTGCTTTCCTTTTGATTTTCAAGATCCACTTAACACCAAGTGGCTTTTTATCTTTTGGTAACTAGCAAAGCTTCCATGTTTGGTTCTTATGAATAGAATCAATCTTCTCTTGCATAGATTTCTTCCAAACATGAGTTTGTAGTGCATCTTTACATTAATTGGTTCATTCTCAACTGAGGTTAGCGCTAAAATGTCATGAATCTCAAAATATTTTGTGTTATTTACCCGGTTTGCTTGCTCTTTCCTTGTCTAAATTGTGGTTCTTTCTTTGAAGTTCTTTATACCACTCTCCTTGCATGTTTGATATAACCACCTTGGATTATTTTTGAATATCTGTGCAAATCTTTCTATTGGAAATTGGAATTTTCTCCAACTTCATAAGTTGGAACTTCAAGAGGTAATGATGACAGACTAGGTATAGATGTAGGAAATGGAACTCTCTCTTCACCTTTCTCAAGTGCATCTTTTAGGGATTGAGAAGGCTCATTAGTCCCCTTGTATGACGGAATGTAAGAATCCAAATTCCTTCTAAAAAATGCATAGTCATTGTCTTTTATGAAATCTAGAATCTCTATATTCTTATCAAAAATCTCATTTTTTGCAATATATGCATTGCATGAGAGTAGGATATTGTATTGTCTGTTTTTGGAATATAGAACCTATGTGATTTGCTTCTAGTTGCATAAGCAATAAAGATAGTTTTAATGGATTTTACATCAAGCTTACCACCATCCTTGTTCTCAATATGACCATACGTTGGAAAACCATATAGTTTGAAGTAATTCATATTGGGTTTCCTTCCCATAATAAGCTTCATAAGGTTGATGATCTTTCCTTGATCTACACAATGTAAGGGACCATATTATGAAAAAAAAACATTTTGAGCAAAAAATTAGGGTTGGAGTTTTCTTGCGTTAATAAACCTTTGATCACTAAATGTTATATACCAACAATTAGGGTTGCTAGAAATTAGAGTTTTTGTACTACTTTGACATCATTTCCAATACAATACTTTGTCCAGAAGGTGAAAGAACATTGAGAATAGCTCATCATATGCCTTATGACTTCATCAATTGTGGTTTTCACCACTTTGTTTCTTTTTTCAATTGTGCATAAGTAGAGCAAGGAGGGAAATGGAGGTGAGGAAAAGAAGAGAGAGAATATCTTGAATGAAGTTTCTTTGTTTACATCATCAACATTAACACTTGAGGCATATATGTACGAAGGGGTGGAAAGGGAAAGGAAAACAGGTTTTTATTTCTCATCATCCGAGGCATATACAATTGAGCTAGGGATAGGGAGCGTGTGTGAGTTTCTTTTCTAATGAAAAATCTCGAACTAGGTTTGACGAGAGAGAGAGAGAGGGGCAAACTAAGATGCTGAGGTGAGATGAGAAAGAGAGATGACGAGGGTCGAAAAGGATTCAATGTGGAGTATCAAAAGAAACAGGAATCATGGAAGTGGAGTGTACAAAAATTGGCTTTATGCCAAAATGTTTGCAAACATAGTCTCGTCAGTAATTTGTTTCTAGAAATGTACAGCAGATTATGTATAGTGAATGAATGATGAAATGTGATCGGAGATAAAAAAAATTTTCGTCCACGTAGAAATCTAGATGCATTAGAGAAACTAAATGGTTTTATGCAGCAAAAATATACTCAAAATATATTAATAATTGTGCATAAAACCATTTACTTGATCATAAAAGAGTGAAACCCAAATGTACAACAAGCATATAAATGAAACTTGGGGAGTGTCACCCTAAGGGAACTTGAGGAGTCTGACCTAAATGTGGCATCCAAACCTGAGGAGTGTCGTGTAGCTTATGGGCCAGAGGTCATAGCTAAACAAGTTGTAAAGCCTTCGTGTATTTTCTCTTCGTTGTACTCCTTTGGATGTTGTCTATCACATCCTCTTCTTTGTGGGATACGAAAGGTCCCATGGATACTATGCCCGCTTTACTTCTTGAGTTGTTCTTTTCATTCATTCGAGTTGTTCTTTGCATTAATTCAAGCGAGAGAGAGGAGGCTTCGGTGGAGCCTCTTAGTAAAAAATAAATAAATAAATGTAGAACAACAATACAAATGTAACATTTAACAATCGCTCGTGTTCTATTGTTTTAGTGCTTGAGTTTTTGGTCTCTTGAGATAGACCTTCAAAGTTCAATCCCCCGCCTAGACATGTAAGGGCTTTGACGAATTTAGACTGATTGAAGCTAGTTGTAACCTTATCTAACCCTTGCTTTGTGGGATACAGAGAGTTGTGTGGGTACTATACCCATTCACCTCTACAGTTGTACTTTCAAAGTTAAAAGTAGGGGAAGTGAACGTTTGACAAGCCTCCATTAAACAAAAGAAACATTCAATATTCAACAACAACAACAACAACACGCATGGCTCTCTCTCTCTCTCTACTTGCTCAAATAGCATACATAATTGACGTTCAAAGAGAGTCGACTATCAATGTATTGCATCATCAATCAATGAATGAAGTCCACAGCATATAGATTGCCGTCCGTCGCTATGGAATCAGCAGCGACAGCTACTATCCATCAATTACAGTTGTCTCGGATTCTGAGTATTCGTCGCTTCATGGACACTGACTTTCCTTGACGAAACCTTCAAGCCAAGGGTGTGCCATGATCTGCGCAAGCCTTAACCTGCGATAGGGATTCTTCTGTAACATGCCTTTCAGTAGGTCCTTTGCTGCACCTGATATTGCGTGCCATGGACTCCTGTTTAAATTAAGACGACTTCTCGCGATGTTCCGGAAGATCTCCGCTTCAGAATCGCTGTTAAACGGAACATAACCGCTCAAGATGACGTGAAGGAGAACGCCCAGGCTCCATATATCGACCTTCTCGTCGTAACCCGTGCCTGCAACAACTTCAGGAGCGATGTAATAAGGGGTGCCCTCAAAGTCCCTGAACCACCGTCTGTCTGAGAAATCTGGCGACGCACCAAAATCTACAAGCTTAAGGTTTTCATAACCGCTCTTCTTGGAGGGCAGGAGTATATTTTCTAGTTTGATGTCTCTGTGCATTATCCTTCGCTGGTGACAGAAGGCGACGGCTGAAACTACTGCTTTCAGGATGCTTGCAGCTTCTTTTTCTTGAAAAGGGCCATTTTCCTTTAAACGGAAGTATAGGTCACCTCCCTCGCAGAGATCCATGACAATGAGTAGTTTATCTTCGTCTTCAAAATGGTCGCGGTATGTAATGATGTTTGGATGGCCCCGAAGCCTCTTAAGCATGACGATTTCTGTACGCGCATGGAGAACAGTACCAGTATTCGACTTGTCAATGGACTTGAACGCGTATTGATCTCCGGTGGCGTTCTCAGTGCACACGCAGACGGTACCATCGACACCTGAGCCGAGTTGACGGCCGACGCTGTAGGGCTCCTCCATGTATTTGAAAGTAGAGCAAAGATTGCGGAGGAGCTTACTTGTCCTTTGTGTTGTCTTGGCCGCCTCCTCACAGAAGACTCCTTTCCGGGGAACACATCAGTGAGCTTCCGTTCCGAGTAGAGCTTGCTTGCTTCCGTCTGATGGAAGGTGCCATATTTATAGGTATCCTGAGCTTACTGTCGCAGCGGACGCGTTTCTGTCGGACTGAACATTAAAATTTGTGCTTTTCTTGATTTCTTCTCCAAAAGTGGCTTTTTCACCAGGTCGTATCCTATTTCGCGGACTTTTTATTAAACGTTCAATAAAAACTCATATGCAAGTGAGATAAAACATATGTTATGGTTTTACGATATCTGAAATTTGTTCATATGTGAAAGGCTTGTCAGCAACTGCAGTTGCTCCCATTTTGTACGATAATATGAAAAACTAAATTTATGTTCAGTACGATAATAATCTGTAATCATCTTGATGAGCTGATTCAGGAAATGGATGCCTTGGTCATAAAATAATTCCAAGGGGACTCCAAATCTAGGGAATAGTTTGTTCTAAAAGGATATGGAAGCACTCCCCATAGTGGCATGTTTCAAGGCTCAAGCTCCTTCCTAATGAGTAGAATAATCCATATAGGTCAAAATAAATGCCATGCTTGAAGAGACCACATGGCCAAATAGGACCAATAAAATCCAAGCTGTATTTTTAGAAAGAGTTCCACAGAAACACCAATTGTAGAGGAAATCAATATAGCTCCTTAGGTTCACATGTCCACTTACATGGATCACAAAGCCATACATAGTCATGAGCATCGTGATGTAATGTAGATACTAACGACTGCTTTGCAAAAACTTTCAAACAATGAGGTCAATTCCAAAATGACACCAATGAGTCCCGAATGAGCTTTTGAAATCACAGCTGAAACTTCATGAGGAGGGACACATTGAAGCCATAATCCAATAATGTCACTATAATACAATTGATCTGAAATGATTGAAAATTTCTGACTTTCAAGTGCTAGATTTTTTAAGGTTATAAATTGTAATTGCATAATAGACACCCTTGTGGCCAAAAAAGGTATCATTTCATCATACCAATTCCAAATACCTAGCTGAAGCCTAATAGCATCACCCACATGATAAATTTTGATATCCAAAAAAAGAAACATAAACTCCATCCAAAGGTTTACCATTATTGATGCACAAAAAAAAATATGCTACCAGATGGGAAGAGCCTTGTCGATGGACAACATCATACTCAAATTCTTGTAAGTTATACCCAACATGGAAGCCAACCTATTCAGTTATGGTACTTCACTAAGTAAAACAAACCCAAATGATCCACATGGAAAGTGAATGTTCAACTAACGAAATAGTGATGAAACTTTGTAATTGAGTAAATCAACCTAAATATTCCATTCAATCATCAAATAATTCTTTTTGATATTTTTTAATCTTTGGTTAACATAATCAACATGAGGGAAATAGGAATGGCCTATTTTTACCATTAGAATATTCTCAATGGCCACATCCAATGCATCAACAAAGACACAAAATCGATGATTCGAGTCCAAAGCCTACAATACATGTGCCTTGGTAAAAATTATCTTTAACCAAGGGAAGGCTCAATCACACTCCAAATGCCATTGCAAGTTGTCCCTTTTTTTAAAGAGGTGATGGTTAATCCCCAACTAAGTTGGTGCATAAGAAACCATCAAGTTCTTTGGAACATCATTCTCAAATATTTGCATCAAAATAAATAACTTCTATTGGCAAAAATATGGGAGACCTTCTATTTTGGGATGAGAAGGTCTTAATGTTATACATAGAGCGCACAACCTTGTATGAGCTGACCAGAAAGCTTTTGGACACATATTATTGAAGTGTATATCTAACTTAAAAATTCATTTGATCATTTTAGCTACACCATACAAGGAGAAATAAATCTAGCAAGTCTCGGGGGTCACTCCGACTTTTGAGGATCCAGAAGATGTGGAGATATAGTCAACTTTTGAGATTTGTATCTCGTGATTTATTGAACCAAATTCGAAAAAAATTGATGTGTAGATCCAATATAACTATCTCAAGTTAAAGTATAGCAAAGAGATCCTTATAGGGAGAATTGACTAAGCAAGTTCACTATGTTCATGAAAGTAGTGAAGCAAAATGCAGAGAAGTACTTACTCAATGAAATGTATCCAAATGTGAATGTTATTGAACATATGATACATAGGAAGTGTAGAGGGCTTCACTTAGATGATGTGAGTTCAATTTAGACTTGCTTTGTAGCTCAATCCCTCTCAAATTTGTTACACTACGTGTGACTAAGAGATTTGAGTATTTATACTCATATTTGAATTTGAATTTTGAATATCTTTCACCTAAAAGTGATCCTAGAATTTAGGATGGATATGAATTTGATTCGTCCTAACAAATAAGTCATGAATTTGGCTTCCTAACATTAAAATATTCCATCTTCACTTTTTTCTTTTACATTTATCCAAGATAGCTACAAGGAATATTGACAAGAATTTATTCTTATGTGAGTCTCTCTATGTAGAGAGACTTATGTGTCTAGTCCTCAAAGCTCAGCGAAATTCCTAGGCTTGCTAGATGTCCCAACAACTCCCACTCAATCCTAGGAATCTTGAGTCTTCAATCCTTCAAGATCTCCCACTCATCGATTTGCAGCCATTGAATTTGATTCCATCTCATACTTTTGTCATCATATCTGCACATCAGTGATGCATTGACACATATGAAATTTGAATTTTGTTATTTGTAATCTTTTCCCTAACATAATGATAATGAGATTCTATGTGTTTAGTTTTGGCATGATAAATTGGGTTAGCTACAAGGTGTAATGAACTATGAGTATCTCCAAAAATGTGGGGAGTACAAGTCTTTAGCTCTAAATCTGAATATAGGGTTTTGATCCACATTACTTCTTGTGTAGCATTTGCAATTTCTCTATACTCAACCTCACTTGATGAAAGAACAACTATGTTTTGCTTCTTTGAAGACCATAAAATCAAATTTTAACCTACAAAAGTAAGATATCATAGATGCTTCTCCTATCATCTTTAGAGCCTACCCAATCTGCATCAGATAAGAGTTTGATATCTATACCAGATGTTTATGGATAGTATAGTCGTTCATTGATTGTACCCTTCAAATACTTTAGGATCCTCTTGGCTGCTTCCATATGAGGTTTCCTTGGAGTAGGCATGAACTAACTCAACACACTTACTCCATAGTAGATATATGCTCTAGCGAGTGTAGCATAATTTAGGCTTCTAACTAGTATTTAATAGCTAGTCACATCTTCAATTAACTAGCCTTTATGAGCACTCAACTTTAGAGTTACCTCCAAAGGAGTACATTCAACATTTGTATTCTCCATTTTGAACTTAGAAAGCGTATCTTTAATGTATTTCCTTTGTGTGAGAAACATAGCTTTCTCAGTATATACTACTTCCAATCCCGGGAAGTATGTGAGCATACAAAACCATCAAGTTCTTTGGAACATCAATCTCAAGTATTTGCATCAAAATAAATCATTTCTATTGGCCAAAAATGTGAGGAACCTTCTATTTTGGGATGAGAAGGTCTCAATGTTACACATAGAGCTCACAGCTTGGTATGAATTGACTAGAGAGCTTTTGAACACATATTATTGAAGTGTACGTCTAACTTAAAAAAGTCATTTGATCATTTTAGCTACACCATACTATTCGGAAAGATGGATGGACACTCCAAGAAATGAGTAGGTGCTGCTAATACTTGCTTTACACCAGCCCTCTTTTGCTTGAGAGTTGTGTTCTAGGCCCTCTTAGCTTTCCAATGACAGTAAACAATTGCCTATGTACTTTGGAAATGATGTGAGAAATGATTGATTAAAAAACAGACTACTTCCAAGTTGAAGGATCAATGAAAACCTTCTATTTTTGTTCACACACCTATTGCTTGTTAAGCTCAATGCTTCCAGTATAGTAGGAATTAGACAAATTCTTTTTGGATAAATCAAACTAGCTTAATGAGCTAATTATTCCAAGTAAAATCACGTAAAATGATGCACTATACACAGAGCAATCAATATAGCAATCAAATCATTACCCTCAATTTTTTAGGACCTCTACAGAGTTTGACCAGTGGGTACTTCGATGCACTTTTATCCAAATTTGTTGAATGGATTATCTTCACAATTTGGGAGCATGTAGAGGACTTGAATTTGATTCCTCTCAAGCTATAGAACATGAAAATGGTGAACAAATGACTGAGATATGAGTAGTACAAAATGACTACTCTGAGTAGCAATGATAGAGAAACCATAGATGAAAAGTATAGATCTATTGTATTAGAAGACAATGTTGTACAAGATCATTGGCATGATAATCAATGCTTAATGATAAAGAGTAGTGTTGGCTATGATGTGACCCTCACTCTCATACAATGTAGTCAAGAAGAACTCGGAATTGGAGACCCTTTATTTGCAAGTTTTTTAATCATCTTTTATAGATGATACATTTGAATTTTGAATTTTAATTCTTCATTGGCTCTCACTAAAAGTGGTTCTCCAATCTATGAGATATTCTCTCCAAATAAAGTCGTGGCTTTTCATCTAACAATCTCCACGAGTTTAGTGGTGGTTACAATTATTCCTCCAGGTCAAATAGACTTTTACAAGTGGTAAAAGCTAAAGGCTTTCATAGCAATGGTTCCAATTAAACTTCAATTAGTTGCACATAGACTCTAGCCAAATGTGTAGGCTTGATATTTGCACCAACAGCTCCCCCTCAAGCCAAACATCTTGTCTTGATCAATGGCTCCCATGAAACTTCAATTAGTTGCACATAAACTCTAGCCAAATGTGTAGGCTTGATATTTGCACCAAGAGCTCCCCCTCAAGCCAAACATCTTGTCTTGATCTTCTTCTTCAATCTTCTTGAATGTCCTGCAATCCAATCAAAGACTTAAACCTGCAAAGTTTTGTACCATCTAATGCTTTAGTCAATAAGTCTTCACATTGCATATTAGTTGATACATATGCCAACTGAATTTCCTTCCTCAATAGCTTCTCTCTCACATAATGATAGTGGACCTCTACATGCTTGGTCCTATCATGATAAATAGGATTTGCTGCAAGATGTAAAGAGCTTGTATTATCTCCAAAGATCATTGGAGATGAAGTATGCAAACCTAAATCTGTATATAACAATTTGATGCATATGGCCTCTTGAGTAGCATTGGCCAATCCTCTATACTCTGCCTTAGTAGAAGACAAAGCAAGAGTAGGTTGCTTCTTTGAAGACCATGATATAGGTTTGTCACCTACAAAAGATAGGTAACCTGAGGTACTCCTTCTATCATCTTTGCAACCTGCCCAATTTGCATCTCAATATATCTTAATGTTCAAATCAGAGGTATAGGGAAAGTATAATCCCTGATTTTGAGTGCCCTTAAGGTACTTCAAAATCCTTTTGGCAGCTTCCAAATGAGGTGCCCTAGGTTTATGCATAAATTGGCTTAAGACACTTACTCCATAAGCAATATCAATCCTTGTCAATGTAGCATAGTTCAAGCTTCCCACTATGCTTTGGTAACCTGCAATATTCTCAAGTACATCACCTTAATGAGCACTTAACTTTTGGTTTACCTCCATTGGAGTGCTTGCAACTTTGGCATCCTACAAATGAAACTTCTATAACATATCGTGTATATACTTTCTCTGAGTAATATAAATTCCAGAGTTAGTATAGACTAACTCAAGTCCAAGAAAATACTTTAGTGATCCAAGGTCACTAATTTTGAACTCCTGCATCATCTGATTCTTAATCTGTTTGATGCCATTAGCATCAGTACATGTGAGTATGATATCATCAACATATAGACATAGGTATATTACTTCTGAATTACTTCTGTTAACAAACAGAGAAGTATTTGATTTACTCATGATGAATCCTTGATCTTGAAGGTATGTAGTTAACCTATGGTTCCATGCCCTAGGTGCCTGCTTCAATCCATAAAGAGCTTTGTTCAATTTACACATATATGTTACCATGCTTGGATCCTCATAGCCAAGAGGTTGAGACATGAACACCTCCTCTGAAATCCAACAATTTAGAAATGCAGTTTTTACATCCAATTGATACATGTTCCAATTCTTTGATGCAGCCACACTTACCAATACCCTGATGGTTGGAATTTTGGCCACAGTTGAGAAGGTTTCTTCATAATCAACTCCTTGGGTTTGTGCAAAACCCTTAGCCACAAGTCTAGCTTTATACCTGCTTATTAATCCATCAGAATTCCTCTTGATCTTATAGATCCATCGAGAACCAATTACCTTCTTAGACTCCTTGTTTCGTACTAGCTCCCAAGTATCATTCACCTTGAGTGCTTCAATTTCCTCATCCATAGCTTCCTTCCATTCTGCCTTGGTCTTTCCCTCTTCATATGAGGATGGCTCTTCAAATGACAAGTCTTTTGCAAGATAAACAGAATGCTTAGCAACTAAGGAAGTGTCATACCCATATCTGATTGGCTTCTTGCTCTCCCTTTGTGATCTTCTAATTGCTTGGTTAGATGATTCAAGTATATCTTCCAATTTCTTCATCTTGACTTTGCCTTTGGACTTCCATGCCTTGGATTCTTCTAAGTTGATGATGTCCTCATCATCTGAGTTGATGTCTTCAACCTGATTAGGCTCCTCCTTAGTGAGTCTTGGAAATTCCTCTTCCAATTCATAAGGTAGCTTTACTTGCATTCACTTTCAAACCAAGAGCCATTCTCATCAAAGACAACATCTCTACTCACCATAAATCCTTTGTTTGAGGGATTGTGGAATCTGTATCCTTTTTGATTCAAGTCATACCCTATGAAGATGCACTTCTCTGCCTTAGGGTCTAGCTTACCTCTGATTTGAGAAGGGATATGAACATAAGCAACACATCCAAAGATCCTGCAATGCTCAAGTGAAGGTCTTCTACCATGCCATGCTTCATACGGGGTCATCCCATCAAGAGGTTTGGATGGCAACCTGTTTATAAGATAAGTGGCAGTAGATACACTCTCTGCCCACAAGTAATTAGGTAACTTTTTCTCATTAAAAATTGACCTAGCTGTTTCAACAATTATTCTAATTTCTCCTCTCTGCCACCCCATTTTGCTCAAGGGTATACCTTGTTGTGATCTCTCTCTTGATTCCTCTATCTTGCAAGAATGTATCAAACTCATTTGAGAAGTACTCACCTCCTCCATCTGACCTTAGTCTCTTAAGGCTTCTTCCTGTTTGGTTCTCAGCAAGTGCAAGATACTTTTTAAAGCAGCTGAATACTTCATCTTTGTGTTTCATAAAATATAAGACAGTCCACCTACTGAAATCATCAATGAAAGATACATAATACCTTGATCCAGAAATTGAGGGATCCTTACTTGGTCCCCATACATCTGTATGGACAAGCTCTAAGTAGTCCTCATGCATGTAGCCTTTCCTTGAGAAGGGTAACCTGTGAGAGTTTCCAAACTGACAAGCACCACATTTATAGATCATGTGTTGCTTGGATACATTAGGTATCCCAAGCACACATTGATCTCTACATATTTGCTTTAAAGTTTTCTCACCAATATGCCCTAATCTCTTATGCCAAATTTCAAGCTCTGATAGTGTTTGGTCTTTGTAATTGTAAAGTGCAATATTCCTTATATCTTCAAGTTCAAAAGTGAATAATCTACCTGTCTTTTCTCCTTTGGAAATTCTCTTGAATCCATGTTGGGGATCCTCCTTAAATGCTCCATATTGGTTCAACCTGACCTGCAAACCCTTTTCCACAATCTATCCAACACTCATCAAATTCTTGGTAATTCTAGGTACATATAGAACCCTACTCAACAGATTTCTATTTCCATCAGAGGTCTTAACATTTCCTACTTTAATCACTTAGTGCTTGGTGTCATCATCTGTTTGTACCTGATGCTCACCGTTTGGTTCCTCAAGGTCAGAGAGAAGAGCTACATTGCCTGCCATATGGTTTGAGCATCTGAGTCAATGTAGAAGAGATGATCATCATTTATACCTAGTTTTGAAGTCATATTCATAATCAGAAGAGAATCCTCTTGCTCCTCTATACAGTTTTTGTAGTCTTTCCTTGATTTGTAGCCTCCTTCGTAGTTTTTATTGGAGTTGTTGTTGTAGTTGTTATTGTAACCTTGATGGTGATTGAATATTCCTCTTGATTGTGTATATCCACCTCTTTGGAATCCTTTACCTCTCGGATTTTGGAAGTTCCTGTAACACTCATCTGTAGTATGATTTGACATTCCACAAATATTACATGGTGAGGAGTTATAAGGTCTCCCCCTACCTTGCTTACCTCCTCTGCCCCTTCCTCTTGAGTTTCTACTTCTCCTTGCATAGTTGGCTTGGGAGGTAGCTCCTTCCTCCTCAATCTTCTTGTTCTTACCTTTCTCTTTGGACTTACTTTTATCGGTGTATAGGGTAGAAGAGCTATTACCTCTTGATGAATCTCCATCCTTGTTGAGCTTGGCTTCATGGGTGAAGAGTTGATCCATGAGTGTGGTAAGGTCAGGAATCTGCATGTCCATGTACAAGTCCATGGCAGTTGTGAAACTCTCCCGTTTTTCATATGCTTTAACACCATTGTTTACTTGTCTTACAATCTGCTCCCCTTCAATATCTTCTCCTATGCTTGCCAATTGATTAGCTATATTCTTGACTTTGGTCACATACTTTGAGATGCTTTGCTTAGGTTGCTTTCTTTGAGTGGTAAACTCAATCTACAATTGATTCTGCCTAGCCCTTGTGTTGGAAGAGAAATAGGAAGACAATGTTTCCCAAGTCTCTTGGGATGTCTTACAGTTCCTAATATGTGAAAGAAGAAAATCAGAGGTTGATTTAAGTAAGTATGACCTTGCTAATGCATCCTTGGCACACCATGTATTGAGTCTTTCATGTTCCTCTCTTGTAGGTTGTCCTTTGCTTATGAAAATGGGGCATCTCCTCACTTCTGAGATGTATCCATAGAGACTCCTTCCTTGCAAGTATGTCTTCATGCTCAAGGACCATGCTTGATAGTTGTTCCTATCCAATTTATCAATGAAAGAAGGAAAACCATCTCCCATTTTACCTTAGCTTTGCTCTGATGCCACTGTTGGGAAAGATGGATTGACACTCAAAGAAATGAGTAGGTGTTGCTAATCCCTACTTTACTCTAGCCCTCTTTTTCTTCAGAGTTGTGTTATAGGTCCTCTTAGCTTTCCAATGACACTAAGTAACTGCCTATGTACTTTGGAAATGATGTGAGAAATGATTGATTCAAAAACAAACTACTTCCAAGTTGAAGGATCAATGCAAACCTTCTAATTTTGTTCACACACCTGCTGCTTGTTAAGCTCAGTTCTTCCAATACAGTAGGAATTAGAAAACTTCCTTTAAATTAGCTTAATGAGCTAATGATTCCAAGTGAAATCACTTAAAATGTTGCAATATACATAGAGCAATCAATTTAGCAATCAAATCATTACCCCCCATTTTTTAGGAACTTTGTAGAGTTTGACCAGTGGGTACTTCGATGTGCTTTTCTCCAAATTTACTAGATGGATTATCTTCAAAATTTGTGAGCATGTAGAGACTTAAAGCGGATTCCAAGAAGCTATAGAACATTTAAAATGTTGAACAAATGACTGAGATATGAGCAGTACAAAATGATTGTTGTGAGTAGCTATGATAGAGAAACCATAGATGAAAAGTATAGATCTATTGTATTAGAAGACAATGTTGTACAAGATCATTGGCATGATAATCAATGCCTAATGATAAAGAGTAGTGTTGGCTATGATGTGAGCCTCACTCTCATACAATGTAGTCAAGAAGAAGTCAGAATTGGAGACCATTCGCGAGTTTTTTTAGTCATCTTTTATAGATGATACATTTGAATTTTGAATTTGAATTCTTCATTGGCTCTCACTAAAAGTGGTCCTCCAATCTAGGAGATATTCTCTCCAAATAAAGTCGTGGCTTTTCATCTAACAAACTCCATGAGTTTAGTGGTGGTTACAATTATTCCTCCAAGTCAAATAGACTTTTACAAGTGGTAAAAGGTAAAGGCTTTCATAGCAATGGTTCCCATGAAACTTCAATTAGTTGCACATAAACTCTAGCCAAATGTGTAGGCTTGATATTTGCAACAACACATACAAGGAGAAATAAATCTAGCAAGTTTGAGGTTCACCCCAACTTTTGAGGATCTAGAAGATGTGCAGACATAGTCAGATCTCTTGATTTACTAAACCAAAGTTTATGAAAGCTGATGTGTAGATCCTAGACACTTCAATATAACTATCTCTTTCTAAGATTCATATCTCGTGATTTACTAAACCAAAGTTTATGAAAGTTGATGTGGATATCCTAGACACTTCTATATAACTATCTCAAGTTAAAGTATAGCAAAGAAATGCTTATAGGGAGAATCAACTAAGGAGGTTCACTATGTTCATGAAAGTACTTAAGCAAAATACAGAGAAGTACTTAATGAAATGTATCCAAATGTGAATGCTACTGAACATATGATACAAAGAAAGTGTACGGAACTGCACTTAGATGGTGTGAGTTCAATCTATACTTGACTTTGTAGCTCAATCCTTCTCAAATCCATTACACTACATGTGATTAAGATATTTGAGCATTTATACTCATATTTGAATTTGAATTTTGAATATCTTTCACCTAAAAATGATCCTAGACTTTAGGATAGATATGAATTGGATTCCTCCTACCAAATACGTCTTGAATTGGATTCCTCCTACCAAATATCCCAAAGGTGCATAAGAAACCATCACGTTCTTTGGAACATCAATCTCAAATATTTGCATCAAAATAAATAACTTCTATTTGAAAAAAATATGAGGAACCTTCTATTTTGGGATGAGAAGGTGTCAATGTTATACATAGAGCTCACAACGTGGTATGCGTTGGCCAGAGAGTGTTTGCACACTATATCTAACCGAAAAAAGTCATTTGATCATTTTAGCTACACCATACAAGGAGAAATAAATCTAGCAGGTCTGGGGGGTCACCCCAACTTTTGAGGATCTAGAAGATGTGAAGACATAGTCAACTTTTGTGATTCATATCTTATGATTTACTAAACAAAGTTGATGAACATTGATGTGTAGATCCTAGAAACTTCAAAGTTAAAGTATAGCAAAGAGATGCTTACAGGGAGAATCGACTAAGCAAGCTCACTATGTTCATGAAAGTTCTAAAGCAAAATGGAGAAAAGTATTTACTGAATGAAATGTATCCAAATGTGAATGCTATTGAACATATGATACAAAGGACGTGTAGGGGATTGCACTTAGATGGTGTGACTTCAATGTAGACTTGAGCTTGTAGCTCAATCCCTCTCAAATGTGTTACACTACTTGTGACTAAGAGATTTGAGTATTTATACTCATATTCGAATTTCAATTGAATCTCTTTCACCTAAAAGTGATCCTAGACTTTAGCATCGATATGAATTTGATTCATCTTACCAAATATTTTATGAATTTGGCTTCTAACATTACAAGATTCCATCTTCATTTTTGTTTTTTACATTTATCCAAGATAAGTACAAGGAATATTGACAAGAATGAGTTCTTATGAGAGTGTCATGGACAAAGGAAACCATCTCGAACCTTAGATTCCATGTGAACCGTGTATCTCATGATTAGTTCAAAATTAGGAGAAACCAATGCTTCCATTGTGTCTGAAACATGCCAAAACCCTAAGATCGACTGTCTACTTGCTTGATTCGGATATCCAAAACTCATGTTTCAAATTGATGACATCATCGATGACATCATCAATTTGCAACCGACTTTCATGAACCGCCCTTGAAAACCTATATAAGGAGGGGTTGGCCACATTCATAATCAGTCTTGCCAATACCAGTCTTGGGAGCTCAAGGAGTCGTGACCACCAAGTAAGTACTCTCCAAGTTCGAGTTCCTCTTCTTGTCTTGTTCCTCGTTCCAATCCTGTCTAGTCTTGTATCCTGGACATCTGGTCTCGTCCTCTTGTAATATTATAGTACGAGATCTTGTTGAGTTCTTACTTGTATCTAGTCCATCTCCCAGAGGGGAGTTCTTGTAATTCAGATATCTTGTCTCATACTTACGATCCCGGGTTGTGGGATCTCTTGTATCGTTCTAGTCCAGTTTTCCATGCCTATTGGTCTCGGGTTGTGGGACGTCTTGTATCGGCTACATCTTCTTGTATTATTTTCCCTACGTGGGTGTTATTGTAATCATAAGTGTATTTCGGAAATCTTGTCTACTGTAGTCAGAGAGCACAATCTAGTGCTCCCCAGACATTTTGGCAAGACTAGCTTCCATCCAAGACCAGTCATCATGGAGAATGCTTATGAACGGATTGTAGCATCACTTCGGAGTCTCCAACAACAAGTCGAGACCTAACTCACCGACAGACACAAATCTCACAAATTTCAATAAAGTAGATGCACCTCATCTCAAACAACTAGAATATGCATCCAATTCCCAACTTTGATAGACTCATGGAAATCTTTGATCATGTGATATACCTTCCAAGCCCCTACTTACAAACATTTGAAGAAGCTTGCTTTATAGGATTTTGGGAACATCATAATGAAGTATTTTTGAAGATTAAGTCCAATTTTGTTGCAAGACTGATTCTATTGGAAGTTTACCAAAAACATCTTAGTATGGTAACATCTACAATTACAGCACAATCCACTTGATGAAACAAGCTAGAAATGCAAGATCTAGCTCTAGCTCACCATAAAGTCACTACTGTTGCATAGGATTGCATGCTTCACCCATAAACGCCCAATAGACCACTCACATGCCTGTCGAAGATGATCGAGTCTAGGGGGGAGTTTTCAGATGAAGATAATGTTGCATAGGGTCCCCATAAAAGTTATAGATGGATACTCATTTGAAATGAGTTTTAGATTACTTGGAGAAGAAGCTAAGCAATAACACTTCAATATAGTTGCTAGAATTTAGGGATAACTCATGATATATCTTCCCAACTTTTGTACTTTAAGATGAAGATTCATTTAGTAAAGGACCAATCCTTGAGCATCTAGAGCACATGCGCTAACTATTTGACCATTTAACTTTGTTTTTAACCTTCATTTGTAGTAGGAACTAGCTCTAGAATTAGTTATTTTTAAGTTTTGAACACGATGTAAGTGGGAAAAGAACCATCTATCTTGGTGTATAGGACGATGGAACCTAATGTACTTAGTTTTTTGAATCATTTGAATGAAATTTTTCAATTTTCTTTCTATGCTCTCTCTTCTTCATTTTATTTTTCATCTTGAGCTTCCATGGTGATCTTGTGGTGTCCTAACCCATGTGGTACCACAACCTACTATGGCCACATTGAGTTTGAAGTTGAGTATAGGGCAATATTCATAGCTACAGTAGACCTCATATGGCTGATATGCCTGTTAATACATCTATGCATAGAGATTGATGCACCGACTAGTATTCTCATTGATAGTCAAAGTGCATTGGTAGTTTCAACAAATGCAATGTTTTATGCATGCCCAAAGAAAATTGAGGTGCATTATCATTACGCCAAAGAGCACCTTAATGCTAGAGATATTGATTTGTTATATGTGCCTAAACAAGATAATGTGGAAGACATATTCACCTAAGCTCTTCCATGAGAAAAGTTTGAAGATTTTTGCAAAGGTTAAGACTTGTCCCTTCAGTAGCTTTGATGTAAATTATTCCCTATACATGTTCAATTTTATTCTAGAGCTAGCTAGAGGTTTTTTACCCATGTAGTGACATATACATGATATAGTCATATATCATGGTACTTAGTACTTAGGGATTCACTTATAGCTCTAAATTCACTCATTCTCATACTACTAGTTATTTTTCAATAGAGAGCTCTTTCAACCATCATGTTTCTTCATGCACTGATATCCTTCTTCACTCCTGTATGCACTTATATTTGTGCTTCCTCACTCTCTTACATACCCAATTATTGGAGTCAGAAGTCTACAGAAGCACACAAACAACACAAGGAAGAAGATGAAGCTTGAAGCACAACACACAATATTGAATGCATTACCACTAGAATGTACAAAGATAAATAACATGTTAGGGCTATAGGCATATATACAAGCCGCGGGAAAAAACCTCCTAAAGAGAGAAAAAGTTTCCCGATGGTCCTAGTGTGTTCACACACATTACTACCAAAATATATCAACAAATCGCCCCTAGGAGGGATGCGGTGAACAAGGAGTTGGCACTCATGTTTAAGGAAGTGTCAAGCGATGCAGAATCAATCCACAAAAGGAAGTAATCCCAAAGCTTTGTTGAAAGCTTCAAACTTCTCCTTAGGCAGAGCCTTCATGAAAAGTTCTGCAATGTTCTCTTGTGTGGGCATATATGCCAAGCTGATCTCTCTAGTAGAGAACCTCTCCCTGACATAACATTAATGCACCTCAATGTGCTTAGTATGAGCATGGAGCACAGGGTTCCTCACAACTACTAATGCGCTCTAGATGTCAGTGAAGATGGTGGTGGCAGAAGGCTGGCCAATACCCAAATCAGCCACAAGGCGTCTAAGCCACACACACTCAACGATCGCTGTGAAAGCTACCCTATACTCAACCTCACAACTGGAAGTAGCCACAATAGGTTGCTTATTGCTCAACCAAGATATACATGAGCTACCAGGCATGAAGCAAAAGCCATTAGTGGACACACGAGTGTCATAGCAACCTGCCTAGTCACTGTCAGAAAAAGCATGCAAATCTAGCAATGGTGATCCCCCCTTGGGATAAAACAATCCAAGTAGTCGGTTACCACTCAAGTAGCAAAAGATGCGTTTAACTACCTGAAAATGCTTGATACCTGGGCAATGCATAAACCTCCTCATCTGTGAGATAGCAAACCGAACATCTTGCTAAGTACTGCACAAGTAAATCGAGCATCCAACAGTGTGCTGATAGAGAACAACATCAAATGCATCTCTAGCATCATGAAGACTCAATCATAAGAATGTCTCCATCGGAGTGCCAATATTCTTATAGTCCTCAAGGCCAAAATGCTACAATAATGTGTCAATATATTTTGTTCGACACAAAGCTATTCCACCATCAACTTGCATAAACTGAATGCCCAAATAATGATGCAAATGCCCCAAATCAGACATCTCCAATGAGGCATGCAAATCAGCCTTAAAATCAGCAATATTCTTGTCATGAGGACGAGTGAGCAGCATGTCATCAACATACATAACAATGATCAGAATCACGTCATTAGCACACTTAACATATAAGGTGTTTTTAGTTGGATTGTTTTCAAAACCATGTGCAATCAGATAAGCATTTGTCTTTTCATACCAAGCATTTGGTGCTTGTTTCAAACCATATAATGCCTTCTTTAACCTGCACACTGGTTTTTGTTCCCTTTTTGCACAAAGCACGGGGCTAAAAAACATACATGTGTTCATGCAAGTCACCATTCAAAAATGTTTTTTTAATGTCCAACTGATGTACATTTCAACCATGATGAGTTGTAAGTGCACACATGCTATGAACAATAGTCATTTGGCATGTAGGTGCAAAGGTCTCATCAAAATCAATGCTTATTTCCTTCACATAACCCTTTGCAACAAGCCTAGCCTTATACCTGTCAACTATTCCATCAGGCTTACACTTCAGCTTGTACACCCACTTAGTGCCAATGGCCTTCTTGCTAGGAGGCAAGTCACATAAAGACCAAGTCACATAAAGACCAAGTACCATTCTTCATTATTGCATCATATTCAGATTGCATAGCAGCCATCCAATTTTTAGAATTGTGTGCTGCATCAAACGAAATAGGCTCATTCTCATCACAAAGACTAGAGGCAGCCATAGCATAGCAATCTGATGCAAAAGGGGCACTATGAGAGAGTGAGCAAGTAGGATATGATAGAGGTGCATCTAATTTGCTATCATGCAAAGTTTGCAGTAGCCATTTTGGCATATTTTTTGCCTCTTGAATATCAGATCTCTCATTAGCAAGTGCATCATGCAAATCTGCATGAGAAATAGAATGATCTACATCATCACATGAAACTTGTAAAGGCTCAGAAGTTGCCTCATTAGGACCAGCACTAGACTATCTACCTGTAAAAAGAAGTAACAAAGTATCATACATGTCTTTGGAGCTAATAGATGTCTCCTTAGTACATGAAAGTAACAACTGAATAGCATCTTCCACAAAAACAACATCACGGCTAACCAAAATGTGTTTAATCTATGGATGATATAGACGAAGGAGTTTTCTTTCAAAATTGTACCCAACAAAAATACATTTTACTGCTTTATCATCCAATTTCCTATGATGTTGTTCAGCCACTATTGCATATGCCAGACAACCAAAAACACGGAGATGAGCAACCAATGGCTTGCGACCATGCCAAGCCTCATATGGAGTAATAGATTGCATTGCTTTAGCCAGACACCTGTTAAGTACATATGTTGCATACATGACAGCCTCAAGCGAGAAACTATGGTAAAGCTTGACTCTTGACCATACAGCTCACCATCTCCATGAGTGACCTATTCTTCCATTCAGCAACTCCATTCTATTGAGGTGTATATGGCATAGTACATTGATGTTTTATCCCACGTTCAGTCAGAAATGCATTAAAGTCAGAAGACATATATTCTCCCCCTCGATCAAAATGGAGGTGCCCATTTTACATGCTGACAGATTTTTCAGCCAAAACCAAAAACTGTTTGAAGCACATAAACACTTTGGACTTTGCTTTCAATGGATATATCCATGCGTGCCTAGAAAGATCATCAATGGAAGTCGCAAAGTAAAGATAACTTCCAAAAGAGGGTGTCTGCATAGGACCACAGACATCACCATGAACAAGCAGGAATTTTAGAGTAGCTCAAACTGAACCATCTTTTGGAAAGGCGGAATGCTGTATTTTGCCCAAAATACAGCCTTCACAAACATGTTTTCTATGTGCCTCAACTTTGGGCAAAGAGGACACCATTTCAGATTTTTGGAGGCATAGCAAACTAGCAAAATTGAGATGACCAAAGCGTGCATGCCAAAGCTTTGCATATGACAAAGCATGAGAATCATGTACTGCGGATGTTGAATCATTCATAGATCTTTCATAGTCTATGAGCTTATATAGCCCACATTCTAAAATTGCAGAAGCAATAATGGTGTTGCCATTTGACATATCATGAAATGTACATCTGTGATCAACAAATTTCACAACCAAGCCAATCTTGGCTAAAGTTGAAACTGATAACAGATACTTCTTGATCTCTGGCATAAATAAAGCATCCGACAATGTAAAAGAACTCATTTGTTGATATATTTAGGTAGTGATGTGTGTGAACACTCTAGGACCATTGGGGCACTTTTTTCCCTCTTTAGGAGGTTTTTTCCCTCGACTTGTATATACGCATATTGCCCTAATGGACTACTAATCTTTGTACATTCTATTGGTAATACATTCAGTATTGTGTGTTAAGCTCCAAGCTTCTTCTTCTTCCTTGTGTGGCTCGCGTGCTTCCGCACATGTCTAACTCCAACAACTGCTATCACAGCAGGTCGCCACTTCATCTAGGGCATCGTCGACATCTCTCCGGTTGTAGTATTAAAATCACACAAATTTCGATGAGCATACTCAGCATGTTTCCTGAGATCAAAAGAGCTTCGCTGTGTGGTGCCAAAATCATGATCTGAGCTCGTTTCAACCTCTAAATGCACTATCATAGCGCTTGTGCAGGCTATTTCATCTTTTTGTGCCAAAGGTATATACCAGTTTTGGTTCGCTACTATAAGCATCTCGAAGTCTTCTACAGGTTTAGCAGAATTTGTCTGGGCAGTTCTGTTCAACTTTTTGAGATACAGTCAATTTTTTGCATCAAGGTATTTTAGTCACCAGCCATGGTTGAAAGCAGGGATGTATTTTGTATGTTGGCCATTGAGGATAAGTTGGATGGTACCAACTACCCGTTGTGGGCTTATATGATGCGACATGTATTGGTTGCAAAAGGACTGTGGAACATTGTGCAGGGTGTTGAAAAACATCCTATCACACCTGCAACTGTTACCACTGTAGGTATTAAAGCTGATGCAGAAGATGTAGGTATTAAAGCTGATGCAGAGGCAAAGAAGAAAGATGTTGGAATGGTTGTTGCAGAGGCCTCTACACCAAAAACAGAGTCTCCTAATCTTGTGCAAGAAGAAGAATGGTGTTTACTACTATTTGTAGTTTTGACCCATCTTCTCATGAGTAGTGCATGTTTGCAGTAGGCTCAGATGTTTGGTACTTTGACAGTGGGGCGACCAAACATATTACCTCGTAGTGCAGTTTCTTCTCTTCACTCGAGCCTACCCCTATAAAGGCCTATTCAGGAAATTCAGGAATTATTCAAGTCCCATTTATGTTACTTATTATGTGAACTTCTTAAGTTTGAGCCCAAACTTGATACCTCATTTAATATACAATTATCCTTAATATTAAAGTATTAATTTAATATACTCTAATCAAGAAATAATAACATATTTTAGTGTGTGAATGTGTCGAAAAGTAAAACATTGGGACATAAAGATCAATCTCAAAATCCTGTGTAATTCCCATTTTTCCTTAATAGGCTTTTAGAGGGAATATTGTTACATGTGCCGACAACTCCTCTTATCCTGTTATGGGAGTTGGTAAGATCATTTTGACTACTAGTGATGGTAGTTCTTTCACTTTTTCAGATGCTTTGTTTGTGCCAGGGATCAAGAAAAATCTATTATCAGTTTTTGCATTAGCCAAGATTGGCTTGGTTGTGAAATTTATTGATGATAGATGTACATTTCATGATCTTTCAAGTGGCGATGTGATTATTGCTTCTAGAATTTTATGTCGTGGGTTGTATAAGCTCATAGACTATGAAAGATCTGTAAATGATTTGGCATGT
>MU263236.1:0-2500 GCA_020310875.1 Ceratopteris richardii
TATATATACCTCATAAGTTCAGAGTTATCCAAACTTACGAACTCAAGATAGAGAACACAAATACATACACATTGGAAAAATAACAAACAAAAGCAAGAGACTTAAGACCAATATAAGACATGTTACAACCAAGAAAGAAAAAACCAAGAAAGAAAACCAATACAAAAGAGATGCACACACACTCACATGAACACGAACACATACACATACACATACACATACACACACACAAAACAAAAAATAATAAATAAATAATAAAAATAAAATAAAAAATAAAAAATAAAAAAATAATAAATAATTAAATAATAAAAAATAATAATAAATTAAAAAAGAAACAAATTAAAAATAAAAAATATAAAATATATAAAATAGAATTTAAAATAAAAGAAAATAAATAAAAAATAATAATTCCATAAATAAATAAATAAATAATGATTATATATATAAATATATGAATATAAGCAAATTAAACAAAAGCAAAACGAAATAAAATGTGCATCGTCAACTTCTATGTCTGTCCTAAACAAGAAGTATCAGAATTAAACTTTATCATGCATAGCTTGGACAAATAGCTATGACATCTCTACTCGGCGTCATCAGTGCCCCTAGAGTAGGTGCAGACTTTAATAAAGAGTCTTTCTAATCAAGATCTCTAACAAAGTCAACGAACTGAGTTTCTATCACTTCCGGAAGTGAAGGGCAACTCAGCCATGATAAAGTCTTGCACAAAGAACAAACAAATGATAAGAAGAAAGGAATTAGAATTATAAAAATTAAAATTAAAATTAATAAATATATAGATAAATAAATAAATAAATATATGAATAATAAATAAATAAAAATTAAAAATAATTTTAAAAATATATATATATTAAAAATAATAATAATGAATATAAAGAAATAGCTAAAATAAAAATAAAGTATAATAATAATAATAATAATAATAATAAACATAAAAGAACAAAAGACTAGAAAGAAGCTATAAATAGAGAGTGAAAAAAGAATGAGGGGGAGAGGGTGGGGAAGGAACCACAAAATACCTTATCATTAACCCAAATAGTGTTCCCCCTTTTCTATTGAATTTACTAATATTAATTTGAACACATGAAAAGAAGAAGAACCATAAATGAACTTGTTACGAAGTAAGAAAGTCCTTACCTTCTTTGAAACTTTCTTGAATAAATACCCTTTTTTGGACAAGCAAAGAAATTAGTTGACAACATTGAATTACAAATGAAGACAAGCTTGAACATAGACGAGAAAATCTAAACAATTGAGAGCAAACAACGTCGTACTTTGCTAAATGAGAAATATTTGAATCAATATGAGGCATACGTATCATGTTAATGCTAGCAAATTCCGGTTCTAATCTTTTAATCATAAATGTCTACTTCCAAACCAAAAGGAGACTGAAATATTTTAGATCTAGAAAAGCACAAGAATCACCATGTGAAGTACAATTCAGCTCACAAAAATTTTTGGGATAAATACCACCACCAAAGCATCATTGTCTAAATACATAAAATCTTGAAAAGAACTAAAATCAGGAACAAACAGATCATCTACAAAGCGTCTAATATTAGAAAGTTTTGTGTATAATGATAGGACAGGTATTAGCTAAAACAAGCATTTCCATAAATTCAAATTCATAAGTAAAAAGATAAAAATTCGCAAGAAAGACAGCACAGTTTGTACCCATAGGAATTCCAATACATTGTTTGAATAAAGTATCACCAACTTAAATATACAAGTTTTCTAAAAGAAACTCTAACCAAGAGAAGAATGTCGGTTTCATCTACTATTCTAGTGTAACGTTTCTTTTTACGATCTATATCTACAGACTTGGATTTCAACCATAAATAATCAAAATGTAATGCAGATTTTTCTACCAAAAGAGCCTTACATCTATCTTTGGTGAATTTAAAAGAGAAACTTTCCTAACTAAAGAAGAAATTCTATGTTTTAATCATTCAAATCTAACTTTGTATACAAAGTGGTGAAGTCAAAAGTTTGAAGCCCAAAGGAACAGATTTTTCTTCTATAGTTCTTGAAGAGTTGAGAGACTTTATTACAGGAACAACACCTAGAGAATTATCTAATATCCAACTAGAGGAAGTTGGCACATCTGCATCTTTGAGTAATTCCTTCCAAATATCATGAATAGTAGGTAAAATGGCTTTAAAACAATTGCTTAACCATTTGGAAACATCCGTGAGAGAAGTATTACAAGATGCAGCTATAAATCTCGGTTGAATGGGGTTCTTATGGAATTTCCAAACTGTATATAAAAAAGGTAAATTTTGATACAATTTGAAACCATAAGATTTACAAAAATCTTGATGACTTGAAATAACTTCTCCAGAAGAAAACATTGCAAAATTGATATGTAGAGGACTGAGTTTCTTTCATAAGACACTCTACATAAACTTTTTACAAGTAAAAACAAAATTATTTGGACATTATCCACATAAGAAATCACAAAGTTTCTATGAAAAATATT
>MU263236.1:7500-25000 GCA_020310875.1 Ceratopteris richardii
CGAGTCACAATTACCATCCTAAGAAAATATAGAAGGCAATATGGATGCCCAATTACTCATGGAAAAATTTGAAGGCATTTCCAAGGAATGTAATTGATAATCATCCAATAACATTGTGTCCTTATCAACATCCATTTAAATAAGAAAACGTTGCCAATGAATGATGTTTGAGATCAAGCTTCAAGGTAATTATTGAGCCAAGAATACTCAATGAAAACACTTTTTTGATGCAAAGCCAACCCACGGGATCAAAAACCCAGCCAAATAGCAAAACTTCATTGCACAATAAATTCGTCAAGTAGCTCTAAACTCCTCAAGCCTCGACTATGCAAATGAACACATTTTCAAAGTCCCTCTATAAGCTGACCCATGAACCTTTCCATCCTCTTTCTCCCTCCCATCATCCCCTTGCGTTCCTCCATTTCCTTCCTTTCCAAATCCTGCCCTCCTTTACACAAACAAATAATCACACATGCATACATAAATTTAAGAGGAGGAAAAATAATCTAAACAAGAAAGAGCAATTAGAAGAGGTAGGGGAAGTGAAGTGAAAGATGGATAATTGTGAGGAGGAGAGGGAACGGAAAAAAAGGGAAAAGGAAGACAGCATGAAAATAGACGAGATAAGGAGGGGGAAGAAGAAAGGAGATAAGGGGCAGGGGGAAGGAGGGGGAGGGGCCCCAGGCAGGGTTTTTTTTTTCTTTTTTTTTTTTTTTGGGGGGGGGGGGGGGGGGGGGATAGAGAGAGAGAGAGAGAGAGAGAGAGAGAGAGAGAGAGAGAGAGAGAGAGAACCTTTTAGGATGGGAGTTCCAATGTCTTTCTTGACAAGAAGATGCTCCAATATCCATTGCCATGGCAATAAAAGTTTTCCATCTCCAGACTCCATTTGTCAGTAATACATGAATATGGAAGCAAGGACCCCCTATTACAGCTTACTAATTAGATTCTATAGCAGCTATGATAAAGCTCACTGTATATTGGCCCTTACGAGCTTTGTTCTCCTGTAAAGTATTGAAATAAAAATGAGACGTTGTTCCCAAAGAAAAACAACATGTAACCACACCTACTATGAGTACCTTCAGAAAGAAAGCTCTCAAAGAGAATAATATTCAAGGATTGAGCAGTACTTGTGAGCACAATCGCAGAGAATCAAACATGAAATTATAAATTTCCATTCTCTACCATATTCATTATTTTTCAAAACAGTAATATCAATGCATTCAAAAACAAAGATTTTGTTCCATGTCATTTGAAAACTAAGATACATGTAGAAAAACCTTACAGAAGTAAGGATGTTTCAGCGAGAATACTTCTTTATAATTCAATGGCACACTGCATCAAGGGCCTTGAGACCATGGATTTGGGTTGCCCATACCTAAAACAATGGCACATTCAGCCTTATCTTTGTCACACAAATATGTAGCCGTTCAAAATAAACATAGAAAAAATGTTCACTCTTCTTAAGGAATGAAGAAACTAAAATGAATTAACTGATAAATATAAATAAAAAGTCTACAAGCTAAAAGAATAAAAGTTAAATCAAGAAAAACTTCTCAAAATCATGTTAAAACGAATATCATTAATTGAATTTAACCATCAAGCTTTCAATAAATACTGGAAATATTTTCTTTCAGCTAACACTGCAAGAGAACATAACATTTAAAATGGTTGGAAACACTTTTAAGTGTAAAAAACAGGTCAGAGTAATGGACAGTAAAGCAGTGCGTAAAAGATGGCCAATAAAGAGAAGATGAACGTGGAAAACATTAATATGCCTCACATAACCTACTTTGCAATTGAAAATATTCATATCTCAAGAGAGAATAGACTTGATATAAGCATTCACACTCAATAAATCAAGAGTAGCAAAATGCCCTGCACTATTAACTGACAGAGATAGTGTATGAAGCTATATTTGGGAGCCTCAATATCCTTAAATAAAACATAATAGAGAATTCCCAAAATAAAATTTGAAAGCATTTCATCAACTCAGAGATAGTCCAATCAATCAATACGCGGTTATAAGATACCTTGCACACCATGCTAGAAAATGCCAACTATTTAAGTGACAGCTTTGCAGGTGAAAACTGTCATAGAGCTGGATTACTACCATTCACAAACTGTGTTAGATTTCCATGAGAAATGTCATGAGAAAGAACTGGAGAAGGCAAGCAAATTGAAGGGAAGAAAAGGGATATAAAGGTTTTGAATCTTTTCCATTCACAAAATGTGTTAGGTTTCCATGAGAAATGTCAACCCCATAAACAGGAGAAAGAACTGGAGAAGGCAAGCAAATTGAAGGGAAGAAGGGATATAAAGGTTTTCCCACTTTTGATGATGATGATTGTTGTTGTTGTTGTTGTTGTTGTTGTTGTTGTTGTTGTTGTTGTTGTTGTTGTTGTTGTTGTTGATGATGATGTTGTTGTGGTGTATATGCTTGCATGTGAATTGGGGGTGGAGGTTTTTGGGTTGAAGGGCAGCTTCCTCAGATTTGCTTTTAGAAACTGCATTGCTTTTGAGCAGACGAGGAACATACTGTGCAGCGAGAGAAAGAAAAATCTGCTGGTCCTCCTCTTGCTCAATGCTGCGGTTTTACCAGAGCATTTGATCAAATAAGGTTTAAGATTGGACTGCTGTGATAGGGATAGAAAAGCTTCATTACATTTTCCATCCACCGTCCAGGACCATTCTCTAATATTCCCAAAAAGCAGTTTTCATAGGCTCGAAAATGGCATAGAAAAAATCGGCAAGTTCAAGTGCAGCAAATAGCATATAACATATGACATTTGCGAGTTTAAGTGCAGCATTAAGGGCAAACAGGTAGACACAATAGATGGACAAAATACACTGGTGCAAATCTTTTTTTTACTGCTACCTAGCCTATTTGTGGTTGCCTTTGGACAATTATTCTAGAGTCACATAAAAACAGCAGCATTACAGAGCCAGAAGATTCACCAAATAGCAACTATCTATATGTCGAATTGCAGCAAATAAACAAGGGGGTGATCACAAAAATGGTCACCTGCTATGCAACACTGAAAATAATTTTCCTAGATTGCTATCTATAAAGCTGAACCTGTTCATGATTGTTTTAGGAGAAATTATCGGCTTGATGTTTCGGAATAAATTTCATGCATTCAGTGGAAATCAATTAACAGTATTTCAGCAGCTGCAGAAGAAAATATTCCCAGTCCAGATTTCAGCCCAGATTGTCATTCGAGCATCACAAACTTTAAAAACACATGACACTACCTTGCCACATATAGAGAATTTTATTACAGCCTATACTCCAATACATAGCATCATAACCAATTGTATGGACTGTGGACATTCATATTGGTTCTTGGAAAGGCTCATTTGATGCTTGAGTCATTTAACTTCTAGGACTGTGGCCTTATCAAAAGCATCCACAACCTCACTGCAAAGTGGACTCTCTCTCTCTCTCCCCCATAAAATTTAAAACCTAAAACCTAGAACCTAAGCCCCCACATCTTGAAATCGAAACCTTAACCTAGACCTCTCTCCCCCTCCCCTCTCGTTATCTCTCTCCTTCCCTCCCTCCCCTCCCTTCTCCTTTATATCTCCCTAATATGGCACCAGTCAACTGCCAAGCAATCGAGGAGATAATCTCCAAATTATGAAGGATGCAAGGAAGGAAGGAGACCGAACCCTCAACCAAGAAATCCATAAGTTGATGGACAAGATAAAGGGGCTCGAGGAACACATAAAGAGGCTCGAAGAAGATCGGGATGCATGGAGAGGAGCTTATGAAAGCCTCGAAGCACAAAGGGTTAAAGAGGAAGGAGAGATCTCTCATGTGGAAGAGCTCAAGAAGGAGCTCAAAATGGAAATCAAGTCAAAAGTAGAGTCAAGTCATGAGACATGGGTGGAAGTAGTTCACAAGAGGATCAAGAAGAAAGTCAGTGAGGAGGCATGGAAGGAAGAGCTCTCTAGAGTCCAGGACACTCTCGAGGAAGAGAGTCTTCAACACACATGCCGATTACATATACGGTTTACGGGGCTCTCAGAGGGCACATCACAAGAGGCAGACACCACTGACATTTGTTGACGCTTGGGATACAAGAGCATGCCTTTCACAGCGGCATGGAGGGTTGGTAGAGACACATCCCGACCACGAGCACTCATCCTCCGTATGAGCTCTGAGGATACACGTACTGCCATCTTCTGACGAAGATCAGTACTATGCGGACTACCCAGAGGTGCTTTATATATGGATGCGGATCTCATGAGGATGCAGATAGAGCACCGCCGAGCATGTATGCCAGAGATCCTCCAGGCACGACAAGAGAGAAGGAAGGCTTTTTATTGTGACGATAAAGTCTTCATCGACGAACTCCCTACCAAATAGGCACATGCGGCCTATGAGGCAACACCATACTAGGAGTCACCACTCCGAGGAGCAGTGTCGAACTGCAACGGAGCACTTTGGACACAGCAAGACATACTCAAAGAGATCCTAGACAATCATCATAGTGGACAAGTGCATTCCGTTCGTGCCGATGCGTTTAAGGTGCGGGTACCAAACCTTACATCTTAGGTAAGGTGCGTAAGTGCATCACTAACATATTAGGTGCATTTAAGGTGCAAGAACTGATTGTTATCTCTAAAGTAAGGTTCATAAGATACATTCCACTTAAAAATAATATATATAACCATATACAAATTTCATATTATGCAATCACATGTATCAATGATTCATATTGAAGTTCTTGATCAATCATCACTTACATGTAGATATACATGAGGGGAAAAGCATATGGGGAAAAAAATTGTGTATCTATGTGTATGTGTGGATATATATGCCAGCTGTGTGCTTTTATGTGTGTCTCTATAAGTGCGTAGATGTATTTGAACACCTAAGTACAGATGCACGCAAGGGAAAAGCACACAGTTGTGTGCCTTTACATGGACATATATGTCCCTATAAGTGCATAGATGTATTTGAACACCTATATATAGATGTACACAGGGGAAAAGCATAAAGGGAGAAAGCTGTATGTATGTGTTTTTGTGTGGATACATGCATAAGTGCATGGATGTATTTGAACACTTCTATACATATTACAAATATACACAATGGGAAAAACATAACATGAAAACAATTGTGTGTGTGTGTGGATAAATGCATAAGCAAAGGATACATCTATGTGCATGCATTCATGTCCATACATGTATTTGTGTGTGTCTCTTGAGAACTACAAAAGGGCCACAAGCTGACAGTAAGAAAGGGCCACAGTAAGAAAGCAGCAAGCCAGACTCTCTCTCTCTCCCATTGCAACAAGGCAGCGAGCTTCTCTCCCTCTCAGGAATTGCAACAGGGCAGCCAGCCTCTCTCTCTCTCTCTCTCTCTCTCCTCTCTCTCTCTCTCTCTCTCTCTCTCTCTCTCTCTCTCTCTCTCTCTCCTCTCTCTCTCTCTCTCTCTCTCTCATGACTTTTGCAGACACAAAGGGTTATCTGTGAACCTTGGTAAAACCAAGGCCTTGATCTTTCATCCATCAGCACAGGTACGCAGACATAGTTTGTTCACAGCAGCAGGTGGACCGATCGAGGTGGTCGGATCATATGTTTACTTGGAGGTGACATTTACAGCAGCATCAGGGGTCTTCTATATGGCTCAGGCAGCCCGTGACCGCATCACACGTGGGTACGCAGCACTAGCTTTGACGGAGAGACAGCAGCATCCTGAATATGCCACCAGGCATATTCAGGAGCCCCGCACAAAGGGGTGGCTCTTTGACACTTTGGTTACGCCAGCGCTCATGTATGGGGCAGCTATATGGGGACCAGGATTAGCTACATCAGTATGGACAGCATTAGAGAGGCCACAGAGCCTCATGATTGGCAGACTTATCCGCAGCAAGCCTTCAGTACCACATGATATCATGAGAGCAGAGCTCGCTGCACCACCCATGCTAGTTGAGGCACTATTCCAAACAGTATGCCTATTACACAGACTTCGGAGCATGGATACAGAGCGCATTGCTTATCGTGCTTTCGAGGCATCACGTGATATGGCATTAGCAGGCGACACCTCCTCATGGTATGCACAGACATGAGACTGGCTTGCCCACCATGGCTTTGACATAGACAGGCTACCACCACTACAGTACGACTCTCATGCACCCACCTACTCGCTCTCTCATCAAGACAGGAATAGGATCATTCGTCAGGAGATATGGCATACATACATACAGAGGACATGGGTGAGCCCTAGGGGTACATTGCCACCGAAAATGCTCTACTACCGCGAGCATTTTCTACATATATCGGGCACGGGCTTCATCGAGATCCCGAGATACATGCAGACCTACCTTCCCCACCACCTACGAGTCGTCATTGGGCAGCTCCGAGTTTCATCACATCAGCTCGAGATTGAGAGGGGTCGGTCCAGGGGAGTCCCCCGTGAGGAGAGGTGGTGCCCAGTATGCCAGACAGAGGTAGAGAGTGAGGAGCATTTTGTTATCAGATGTCCAGCATACTTAGACCTACGAGCACAGTTCCTGATCGAGGAGTCATTCCAGCTGTGCATGACTATGGGAGACCAGAGACGCTTGGGACGCTTTCTCACAGCAGCATACGAGAGGCGAGAGCGGTCACTACAGCCCATACATCAGCCATGGGTGAGTACCCAGCAGACCATTACGCAGTTCTTTCAGCGAGTTGAGCTACATCAGAGAAGTCCATCTATAGGGCTCACGCTACACCAGGCAGCAGCACAGAGAGCACGGCGCCGACCACGCATGGGCGGATATCGTCGACCACGACTATATCAGGAGGATATCTCACGCATCAGGATTGCCTACGACCACATGATGGAGCATAGGCGTACCACCACCCCCTGGGTTGTCTTCCTTCAAGAGGCACTCAGACCACCACCGATGTACCACATACTACACCCACCTCCACCCATCACCAGTAGCTAGGGCGTTTTACTCACATTTTGGATCCCCCCATGTATTAGGTGGCCACTATCTGCAGAGTCAGAGCCACGTCTCCCCAGCCTTTTCCAGCCCTATATAGCTTTGTGTAGCGATATACTTTTTATTTCATTTTATCTTCTACACAGGGTTACTACACTTGTACATGCTTTTTGTCTCATAGGCCAAGTTTGGCCTCCAGAAGACGTTAATATGGACTCTTCTCTCTCTCTCTCTCTCTCTCTCTCTCTCTCTCTCTCTCTCTCTCTCTCTCTCATAGACCGAGCACTGGAGCTAGGGAGATCTAGACGCCGAGAGTGAGAGGTGCTACACAGTATCGACGGAGACTGCAGCGGAGGATTCGAGCTATACTTTGCAGACGCCCACAGTGCATATGAGGATAGATCTCCAGCCTTGTATATCAGCACATCCCTCCTATGTATCAGCCCTTTGTTGTATTAGTCTTGGTGTTAGCTTTTTCCCAGCTATTTTACATCTTTCATTTTCAATACTACTTCCTTTGGTACTCAGATTTTGTATCAGATTCACTAGTTTTGTAACTTTTGGTCTCCATAGGTCATTTTGGCCTTCTGAAGACGTAAATATATCATTTCATTTTCATTTCTCTCTCTCTCTCTCTCTCTCTCTCTCTCCTCTCTCTCTCTCCTCTCTCTCTCTCTCTCTCTCTCTCTCTCTCTCTCTCTCTCTCTCTCTCTCTCTCTCTCTCTCTCTCTCTCTCTCTCTCTCTCTCTCTCTCTATGGGCCATCCACGCTTTGTATGCACGAGTCACAGGCAGGGTACGCTGCCCCGGCGGTCTATCAGACAGCCTTGTTAGCACCATTGGTGTGAAAACAAGGTTGCCCCCTCTCACCCACTCTCTTCGGTCTCTACATCGACGAGATCACGGAGTATATACAGCGAGCAGGAGGGAGAGGAGGAGACATCGGAGGTACTCCAGTACATATCCTATTATATGCTGATGACATTGTCCTGCTCTCAGAGTCACAGGAGGGGTTGCCAGTCACATTTACAGGCGCTCGATACCTTTTGCATGGAGAGAGGACTCACAGTGAACCTTGGCAAGACCAAGGTCATGATCTTCCATACCTCCAGGACAGTACGCCATCGCGCCTCTTTCACGGCAGCTGGAGGACAGATAGAGGTAGTGGACTCCTGAGTCTACCTAGGTATCACCTTCTCGGGCAGCACAGGGGTATTCTCCATGGCACAGGCTGCGAGAGATAGATTGACGCGAGGTCATGCGGCACTTGCAGGGTTGGAGAGACGCTGCTTTCAGACACATTTTCAGGAGCCCCGGACTAATGGGTGGCTCTTTGACACTCTAGTGACACCCGCATTAATGTACGCCAGCAGCAGTATGGGCACCAGGGATCACAGAGGCGATGTGGACGCAGATTGAGAGGCCCCAGATCACCATGATATCACGCTTGCTGCGCAGCAAGCCCTCCGTTCCACATGACATTATACGAGCTGAGCTTGGCACACCACCGATGCTAGTGGAGGCCCTCTTCCAGTTGGTGACCCTTATACTGAGAGTCAGAGAGTTCCCCACTAGCCGACTCACCAGGCTTGCATTTGAGAGCTCTAGACATTTGGCAGAGACAGGGCATGAGAGAGTATGGTATGCACAGACTTACCGATGGTTAGCAGACCATGGCATGAGCATTACGGATCTCCCCCCTTTTCAGTATGACCTCTCTTCCCCCCACATTACCCTCTCTCGTTCGGAGAGGAATAGGATCATCCGTCAGGACCTACTACAGATACACCTCAGGGAGACATGGATAGCACCACGGGAGCCTCTTCCCACAAAGAGGCAACACTACAGAGAGCACTTCCTAACTGTGACAGCGGATGGTTTCATTCAGAGACCACGATACATGCATACATATATGGCACCAGCTGAGAGAGTGGCCATTGGGAAGCTCAGAGTATCATCACACCAGCTCGAGATTGAGATTGGGCGAGCCACACATACCCCCAGGGATGAGCGATTATGCAGGATATGTAGAGAGGAGGTGGAGGACGAGGAGCACTACACATGTAGATGCCAGGCATATGAGGACATCAGAGACCGCTACCCACAGCTCTTCAGGGGGCCTAGAGAGATCAGGGCTTTATTGGGGACAGAGGACCAGCGCCCTCTAGGTCGTTTCCTAGTAGAGCTCCAGCACCACCGCGCATCACTCCTCCAGCAGCAGATGGAGATACACCTGGCCCCCCCCCCCCCCTCAGACTCATATTACAGATTTTTTCAGACCCACATACACTCGAGGGCCCAGCTCGATGCGGGGTGTCACATTACACAGAGCAGAGGAGCTTAGACGACAGCGTCGACGACCGAGACCCCTTGTCCGGAGAGCTCGTCCACATCAGAGAGAGATTCAGGCGATTCACGCACGCCATGACATGGAGATACAGAGACGTCAGCAGTGCACCCCTATGGATTTGGACGCCCAGAGCATTTTGAGGATCGCCATGATGCCTTACCCACCGATGCATTATATCCTACACCCACTCCAGGCATTTAGGGGGTTGTGACACCATCGAGCCTCCCCTCCCTATGCATATCATGTTTGTATCTCACCCATTGAGCATATAGAGTGCATACCCATAGCACCCCACACCCTTGATGCCAGCTACTATCCCTCCTTTTATACCCGTTTGTAGTACTCACACTTTATTTTCGTTTTGGATCACAGTGGATTGGATCATACTGATGTATATGTTTTGTCTCATAGGCCGATTTTGGCCTCTAATAGACGTTAAAAAGTCTTTCTTTCTTTCTTTCTTTCTTTCTTTCTCTCTCTCTCTCTCTCTCTCTCTCTCTCTCTCTCTCTCTCTCTCTCTCTCTCTCTCTCTCTCTCTCTCTCTCTCTCTCTCTCTCTCTCTCTCTCTCTCTCTCTCTCTCTCTCTCTCTCTCTCTCTCTCTCTCTCTCTCTCTCTCTCTCTCTCTCTCTCTCTCTCTCTCTGTGTATATATACATACATACATACATACATGTGTGTGTGTTGGTTTTCTTTTTTCTTTTTTTTTTTTTTTTTCTTTTTTTTTTTTTTTGGGTGGTTGTTGTGGTGGTGTGTTGTGGGGGGGGGGGGGGGGGGGACAGTGAAACGAGAACCTGGTTATGTATCTTAAGCCTCAGTAATTTAGAATCTTTACATGATTTTGTTGACATTCAGAGCTTCAAAAACCTCATTAGGACTGTCTGCTGCAAATAAGCAGCTTTCTGCAATGGTTGAAATACACTCATAACTGGTCGCTTTAACAATAACATCCTCATATTGCTTCTCCCTTCGTGTAATAGCATACATTAAAACTCCTTAAAAAGTACATCGTTGAAAATTCCAAGAATCAATCCCTTCTGTCTGTGATCTGTTAGAGGAATCGTCAACCCTCATGCTATTTGTCATCAACTATCAAAGTATATTCATGGTGCAAATTTGATAAGAATGATTTGAAAATAGGCACACATCAAGATTTACCATGTTGGTATAGATGGAATATATTCCTGACAATTGTGGATGCTATTCGAGTTTCAAAAGGAAAAGAAGTGGAAAAACGAAGTGATGCTTACAAGTTCCTTTAATGTATTAGGAATACATCCATTTAGAGGTGGACCACAAATCGTCTCTGCAATTGCTTTCAAATGTTTTGCCTTTTGCCTGCACGATAGGATCGGAGCTTAATACATCTTGGAGAGAATAGGTGTCACATGTGGTTAAAAGTCTATTAGTAATGTAATGTGTGGATGAAAGTGTCTATATACCCAAAAAAAACAGATTACACGTACATGGATTCATAGTGAAATCTGATGAACTTGGCATAAAGGCTAGATTTCAATCGAAAGTCAAAGGTCAGAGAATTAAGAAAAATACTGGAATTTTCATCTGATTGTTCTCGCATGCGTAAAAAAGGCTAACCAATCAACCAGAAACCAAAATGCTTTCAATTCTATTTCTTGGGATTCGTGGTTTATCCTTTGGTTAAAAAGTATCAGGCTAACAATGTTTCATGCTGGATGATATCATCTGCTATGGTCAGAATTCATGCGGGTCATTCGTACGGTCGTCCTTGGTTTCAGGTTTCCTAAGATTGCATCAGACGGTTGACCTCAGTTCCAAAGGGTTTTGTGCACCCATGGCTCAACTGACACCTGCGACAAGGCTTTCTGCACCAACATCAGACAGTCAACTGCTCTAAAGAGGTTATGTACTCATGCAACTTTAAGACAACAGCACTGTGGGTCATCATCTGCTAATCAAATCTGCACGACTGCATCAGGGTACATCAGCATATGATACAAACCTGTTTACTACATGCAAACGGTAGGGTTTACAAAGGGAAGCAAACTGTTACTTATCTGCTATCACAGGGTGTATAAAGTTTTGAGAAGATTTTCTGTGCACAGAGATTCCTATGTCGACCTCTATATCTATGGGAAAGTCCACTGCTTCTGCTAGTAGTTCAAAGTGAACTGATGGTATGGAAGGACATATGGAAATCCAGAGGTTCAAGACTCGAGTGAATGAGGCTACAAATGGAGATTCATGTGCAAAAGTGGATAAATCCATCATATTGGACACTGTCCTTATGTTCCACCAGCGAGGTATCCTTTTGTTCTTCAAAACTCACATTCCATCTGTGATGCTGTTGCACAAACCATAGATGGTGGCTATGGATATGGCTGTGGACAAAATATTTTACCTAAGGCATATAGATAGTATGAGGTTATATTCAAAGATATCAAAGACAAGGAACGATTTCAGGAACAACAGACTGTTATATAGAAAGGCAATCTTGCTTACATTTTTGAAAAGAACCCCGATAAGGCTATGAAGGAGGAGCTCCTTTATATGTGCCCTGTGTGTGTAGAATTGGCGGACTTTCCTCCTTTTCTATGGCCTGCCATTGGACACATAGTAAAACATCTGAGCAAGCTGTTGTACACTCCAGTCTTAGCACCCAACAAGAATAGAGTTTGTGTAATGTGGAATAATTCAAGACCTTTCCCATAGACTTTGAGTATAAATATAGCACATATAGGTAAAACAGTAATTTATCTAAAATGGAGTAATCTTTGTGCATGTTTCTTTGTAGAAACTTAGGGCATTACTCAAAGAACTTTCCTACTGTTAAGGCTGAGGCCCTGAAGGTAGAGTTAATTCCATTCTTCCAAAGAGGAAAAGTGCTGGTGTTTAAGTAACACATTCTTGGTGAACAGCAAACTAAGTCATATATTGTTGTCCCTGAAACCAAGTCTTCAACACCACAAGTCAATACTAGTAATATGCAAGAGAGTTCTCCTCCGAGGGCTGTTGTTCAGGTGGAAAATATGTCTAATAATATCTCTTTTAGTGCTGAAAATTCTAAGAGAACTGTGGATAATGAGAGGGTTCACAACAATCACGTATAAGAAAGCTTAATGAGGGAAAAATAGAGTTGATTTCTATCTGGATACTCCACATTCCCTCGAAATGATGTGAACTATGCTCCTGCCCTTCCCTCACAGTCTAATGCGGTTCTTTTGCCTACTAGTATAGAGAACATGGACAATGCATTGAAAAACATTGCTCCAATACAGGAAGAAGTGAGTTCTAATGACCCTCTGTGCAACAGTACAAGATTGCTGCTTGCAATGTTCAGAAGCTCTGCAAAGAAGCTAAGTGTTTGAGACTATGGGGATGATTTATTAGACATCAGCTGGAAATTGTAGCAATTCAAGAACATAAGAGGCAAGATTATGGAGGTACCAGATCCTCCACTAAGATTATCAAGTTATATATGGTGGAAAGAAATGTAAATATTTGGGCCGTTTACTTATAGTTCGAAAAGGCATCTACAAGTGTGATGCACAATGATTTCTTGGGCAGGTTTCATTGCATCGAAGTGAAGCATCAAGGTCAACAATATATAGTTATAACTTTTTATACCCCAAACACTTCTTTGGAAAGAGCAAATATAAGCGGTGACATTCTGGATGCCATCCCACAGTCACTAGTATGATATATGTCCCATACATGAGTGATGTTACTTGGGGATTTTAACATGGTCAATAATAAAAAGGGTTGTTCTATTGCTTCGTCAATCAATTAAATCTCAGAAGCTCTCAAAGTTAAAGGTTTATGGGAGTATATTGGTGTTGACATTACTGTAGGATAAAATTCTGATCTGTATAAATTGTACACATTATTTTGGACATTCATTTATTCTAAGTTTGTATAGGACTTTTAGATTAAGTCAGCGATGGTACAAAGTATGAATGGTCAAAAGATGGGAAAGTAAAACCCTAATTTCTGGTCGAAATCAACAGCGATATAAAAGATCAAAATAACTTTTGAAAAGTCAACTAAAATCATCCCAAAGCAAATGACATGTGTCATATAATAGTCCGCACCACATATGCTAATTAAAAGCACTCGAGATTCCCATGTGGCACTCATTAAAGGATCCTGAAATTCGCAGTTAAAGCAGCTTTATTGGTAAAATCTCATCACCCTTATGTAACTATATAGGGACCTTGGCTATGAGCGCTTAGAATGTAACTCTATTCACTCTTGAATGCTCTACATATTTAAGAGCGAGCCTGCAACTCTTGGAGCAACTTTTGAGTGCCTCTACATCAGCCTTCGAGTATGTGTATGCATGCTATCTCCTGCATAGTTGGAAGAGAGACTTTGGAGGTTGTAAGCAAGCCTCTACATCCTTAACCTCTTCGTCAACACCCTTGCAAGGCTCTCTTTAGTTGGAATAAGTTGTGTGAGTATAATGTTTTAGCTTTTGCTTTTCTTTTGTACATATGTACTCTTGGAGCACTTCTTAGTTGATTGGAGTCGTATCAAAATTTTTGACATCTCTCTCGAGTCTCTTGTCAATTTCTGCTCTCTTTGTCTTTATACTTGTATCTATCTTGCTTCTTGGGCTAACAAATTAGTATCACAACAAGATACTTGTTTAGGTACAAGGAAGGTCAACACACATTGACTTAAGACAAGAGCATTGACATAGTATCAAAGATTCAGCTCTCAAACCTCCACTTTTTCTTTTCTACTTCCTACCACCATGTTTGACTTGTTAGCAGGCTGGACAACTTCAACCCTGATCAACTCTGTCTAGTAGACTTAATCTACAAAACAGAGGTTAAATTCAGTCAAAGGAAGTACTTAGACCAAGGACAAAGGCACAATTTCTGATTTTTATTAAATTACATGATAAATTTCAGATTTTCGAACTATTTTTGGACTCCCTAGTGCTTGCTTAGATGCAAGGTTAATTCGCTCATATGGTTTCTAACTTTTGCCCTAGGTATACATAAACCTTATCTTGTTAAAACCTGCTTATAGTCTATCTAGATCCAATGGGAGATCATGACCAAACCAATGTCTTGGGAATTTTCTCTCTTGATGAGAGGCTTAAGGGAAGCTCCAATTAACCTTTTGGCGTTGCATTCTCAAAAATCCTTTGATAGCAAAAAGTTTGTGGGATTATGTGAGTGCTGATATCCCAAGACTAAGGGACCTAAACCAACACCATATAGAGGAAGACGAAGAAAAGAAATGATCCCACAAATGAAGCTTCTATCTCTATAGAACCATGAACTCCCACTAGGACAATTCAAGGTCAAGCTTCATAGGAACAACGTAGATGGGATCCAAGGGATGCTCAAGCCCTTGCAATCATAACACTCTTTGTGAAGAGATCAATTATACCTCATTTGCACCCATGTACAACATCCAAAGAAGCTTGGAAAAGACTCCAACATTTCTTCTATTCACCAAACATCGCTAGAAAGCAATAGTTGAAGAGACAATAACACAACCTTACTACGAAAGTAGTTAAGCTCAAGAACACCTAACTAGAATCAAGGACCTAGCAAATCATTTGATCAATATAGATCTCACAATTGATTATGAAACTATGACCATAACTCTGAGCTAATTACCTAGATCCTACATGTCCTTCCTTACAACATTTTATGTAATCGACAATGTTATGACTTTTAGCAAACTGCAAAATATGTTGCTTCAAGAAGAACAAAATAAAATAAATCTAGAGCTATAGAAGTCCATGCAAGACTTAGCCCTAGCTTCCAAAGGTAAAGATAAAAGTAGCAAAGGGAAGGGTGAAGGTAAGAGTAACTCATCAAATTCTAGTTCTAGCTCGAGTAGTCAAAAGGGTAGTAGCTCCAAGTCTACCCAAGATTCTAAGGAACGCAAGAGCACTACATCTGATGAGGAAAAGACCTTCAAGCAAGGCAATCAGTTTTCACACCTAAAAACCGACTAATTTTCCGGTATAGAAAAACATGGAGACTTCTTGCATGCAGATTGCTAATGGACAACGATGGATGGCATAAGACTGGATGGAGGGGCCGGCCATCATAAAGGCACGAAAAAACCTCCTCTTCTCAAGGAATCTCTTCCAAATATCAAATTATTGAAGATAGTGACAGTAGAGGAAACGACTAAGTGGACCAAAATGTTAACTTGTCAATGCTTTGTCTCTTTTGCTACCAACCATCCCTACGAGTCCCAAAAAACTATAAGCAGACCCCTCCATCGAGGGAAGAAGACATAGATAGATAGATGCAAGACACACGGTGCATATAACAGTGTGTAGAGGAGGAAGTCCCTCCCAGCTTCTCCAAGGGGTAGATGGCAAACTGAAGCTTGGAATAGGAGTTATGTGAAGGAGGAGTGGGACATGGACTTGACTACAACTCGTGGAGTTTGGCAACGGTAGCTTCTACTACCTGCCTTACAAAGGTCCTATGCAGCAAGATATCTTTCCTTTTCGCAATAGTGAGTTGTAACTCTCCCCCTCAATTCGCTCTTGTGTCTTGTCCACTGATGAGGACCTCTGATCCTAGAAGCCTATGCCCCTATGGCCATCCTCATAGACTAAAGCCATCTCTGTGGCATGTGCCAAGGACTCACATCTCTCCTTCCTCACCAAAGGTCTAATAGTTTCCCTAAGTCCCAAGATGAACTTATGGACCTGGAGAAACTCTAGGATAGTATCAGGCACTTTAAGAAGTACCTTTCTATACCTATCCCCGTACTCTTGAAGTATCTGATTCTTCTGACTGATGAAGAACCAGGTGTCTAATGCTCTAGACCTCTATCAAGTGGTACAAAATTATTGTAAAATAGGATCTTGAACTGATTCCAAGTCTCAGGCTCTTTCTTATCCTATTCTATCTTATGCCACCACCTATGGGCAAGGTTATATATAGCCTACTAAATCTTATGCTTATCATCCACGATATGGCACAAGCGGAAGCACAACCTTATCATCCACGATAAGGTTATATATAGCCTACTAAATCTTATGCTTATCATCCACGATATGGCACAAGCGGAAGCACTGCTCCCACTTGCTAAGCCACTGCTCAACAACATCAGCAGCCCTAACACTAATCAAACCATGATATCTAGGCAGCTTAAGATCCTTAAGCTCCCATCTGACCTCTCTGTCTGGAATGTTATCTTAAGGGACTTCTGGAGTTTGATGCTCATCTAGAGTATCTAGATCCATCCCTAGCAAATCAAATGTTAGCACCTCTTCCTCTTTCTTGGATCCACTCGCGTGTCGAAGATATCACGGAGAGTGCTCTCTAAACTGGTAATTCTATTACTCATGAGCTGCATGGGATCTTTGGGGTTCTCTTCCATGAGCGTATCTCTCCTAGAAGGGGATGATGGTATTGTGTCCATACTAGATGATGGTGATGGTAAACTAAGATTTTTTTAGATTTTTGGTTTTGGATTTTTTTGTGATTTAAGAATAGTACATTCTATGTAAACCTAAATAATCAGTGGCAACGGAAAAGAAACAAATCACAAGCCTTTGCTTAAAGGAAAATAGAGAAACAAGAAACTTTTAATATGTTTTGAATGCTTGGATGCATATGCATACTAATTTTCTGAAAATTTTGGAAACATAATGGCGTAATTTTAAAAACCAGAAAAATTATACCAGGTAATCATCAAGCAATTTCCATGATAACAGTGCCGACAAGTACTATCTAACTACAAATAGACTGAAACGGGATTACACATCCTCATAATTTTTTATTTTTCTCCTCGCTAACCTGCAAGAAAATACTTACCGGTCCCTGCAAGAAGAATACATGCACCGCAAAATACGAATACACGTCGAAACTATGTGTCTAGTCTAGATACTATGCAAAATTGCATTTCCTATATGCAATGCAAAAAGAGAGCAATGATGCATATAAATTGACAAGATACTTATTTGAAGATTCAAAGAGTAATTTGAAGTTGTGTGCAGGTGCTGACAATGGTCCACCCTTCGTCGAAATAGCATGCCAACACTCCTCCAAGAATCGATGCTTCAAACAATGCTCGAATGAGAGTTGTTGAAGATGAATGGGTAAACTCCAAGCTTTTCAAATAACTGAGATTGAAGCCAAAATATGGCTTGCAGCCACTCTATGGAAAGTCCTCTGAGAGAGCTTTCCATAACAAAAAGCTCAAAATCTGGAGAAGATATGCTCAAGATATGGCCAAAATAGTTG
>MU263236.1:37500-46817 GCA_020310875.1 Ceratopteris richardii
ATAGCCCATGACCACATGATGAAGCAAAAGCACACCACCACAACTTGGGTCACCATCCTGCAAGAGGTACCAAGTCCACTACCAATGTACCACATACTCCACCCTCTTCCACCCATTTGTACCAATTAGGGTATACACATTCACCCCCTCCCCCATAGGTCCCCATGTATTAGGTGGCCATAATTTGCAAAGTCAGAGCCACGCTCCCCCACACACCACTACTTTATCTCCACTACTCCACCATTGCTATGTACTTGGTGAAGTCTTCCTTATGGGGGACTTCAATGACCGCACTCAGTCGCATCAGTGCGAGGCATATGACATGGATCACCCGCATCCCATGAGGGCCAGAGACCCGGTTGAGATTAGCACCAGCAGAGTATCGACAGATACGGGTCAGGACACCACCGGCTATGGCAGACATCTACTCGAGCTAGGCAGTCGACATCATCTCGTTATATATAACAGGATGACTCGGTGGCCAGGTTCAGGCGGATTTACGTGCTTCCCTCACGGGGGACGTGAGAGCACAGTCGACTACATTTTGGGTACTACCTCTCGAGCTTCACTCATCCCTTCACTTAGTATTGGACGACGCCCACTCCGTGCTGACCACACATTTATTACATTCACACTCTCATCTCCGATTCCATTAGACCCTCCCTCACCCACTGAGATACATACCACGATACACTTCACACAAGCTCTCACACGTTTATGCACACCATTTACACACCCGCCTACTCTCCCTCGATCCATTCTCACCTTTGGACACACTTACATCACATATCACCTCCATCCTACAAGACTCAGCTCTCCGCAGCTTCCCACACCGCACACATATGCACCCTCAACGCACAGGATCCATGCCCCAGAACCGTTGGTATGATGCAGACTGTCATGAGCTACGGAAGCACCTACGGATTTTAGAGCATAGAGGAGATATTACACACACACAGGCACAACGTCGCATGCAGAGCCTTACTCGCCGCAAACGGCGAGATTGGGAGGAGAGACAGTATTGGGATATTTACCATTTGCTCATGAGTCGAGACATTGTAGTGGCATGGCGACATTTGAGAGAGAGGAGACAGCAGACACCTATCCGAGACCCGAGCACTTGGCATAGCTATGCACGGAGCCTGTACGAGATCTCAGACCAGCCTCCCATTCCCAGACCGCAGAGCCCACGTCCTACTACCTCTGACTTCTTCACACCCACTATGGTGGGAGGCGCTATTGCCCGGCTGCAGCATGGCAGGGCCCATGATCATTTCGGTTTACAGGCAGAGCACCTCATCTATGGAGGCACGACTCTCGCACCACTCATTGCCCATCTCTTCAACCGTGCATTGGTTGAAGGGTTCCCAGACTCATGCATTGAGCACACCATAGTGCCCATTCATAAGTCACGTGATACTATGGATCAAGCTACATACCGGACGATCATGATTGGCCCTATATTGGCCAAGTTATATGGGGCGGTACTAGAGATAGAGTTGAGTACTCTCGCTGAGAGGAAGGGCATCAGGGCTCCAGGACACGCAGGTTTCAAACGAGATTACTCTACCATTCACCACATCTTCACTCTGAGATGCCTGATCGACCAGGCCAGGGTGAGGAAGAGGAGATTATATTGTTGCTTTGTGGACTTCCGCAAAGCATTTGACACTGTTCCCAACGATCGACTCTTCAGACGACTACTTGACATCGGAGCTCCGGAGGAGATGATATGGGGGATCTACGCCTTATACGAGAGAGTATCTGGTAGAGTCAGATGTCCTGGGGGCTTATCTGATCCACTTGCTAGCACTATCGGGGTGAAGCAAGGATGCCCTCTCTCACCCACCCTCTTTGGTCTCTACATTGATGAGATAGTGGACTTCATACAGCAGCAGGGGGGAGATGGCATTGAGGTACACCGGTCCACTGTCCATATTCTTTTATACGCTGATGATATTGTATTGGTTTCAGAGTCTGCAGAAGGTCTACAGCATCATCTACACGGCCTAGATGACTTTTGCAGACACAGAGGTCTTTATCTGTGAACCTTGGTAAAACCAAGGTCTTGATCTTTCATACATCAGCACAGGTACGCAGACATAGTTTGTTCACAGCAACAGGTGGACCGATCGAGGTGGTCGGATCATATGTTTACTTGGGGGTGACATTAACAACAGCATCAGGGGTCTTCTCTATGGCTCAGGCAGCCCGTGACCGCATCACACGTGGGTACGCAGCACTAGCTTCGATGGAGAGACAGTGCCACCAGCCATATTTTCAGGAGCCCCGCACAAAGGGGTGGCTCTTTGACACTTTGGTTACGCCAACGCTCATGTATGGGGCAGCCATATGGGGACCAGGATTAGCTACATCAGTATGGACAGCATTAGAGAGGCCACAGATCCTCATGATTGCCAGACTTATCCGAAGCAAGCCTTCAGTACCACATGATATCATTAGAGCATAGCTCGCTGCACCACCGATGCTAGTTGCGGCACTATTCCAGACAGTATGCCTATTACACAGACTTCGGAGCATGGATACAAAGCGCATTGCTTATCCTGCTTTCGAGGCATCACGTGATATGGCATTAGCAGGCGACACCTCCTCATGGTATGCACAGACACGAGACTGGCTTGCCCATCATGGCTTTGACATAGACAGGCTACCACCACTACAGTACGACTCTCATACACCCACCTACTCGCTCTCTCATCAAGAGAAGAACAGGATCATTCGTCAGGAGATATGGCATACATACATACAGAGGACATGGGTGAGCCCTAGGGGTACATTGCCACCGAAAATGCTCTACTACCGCGAGCATTTTCTACATATATCGGGCACGGGCTTCATCGAGATTCCGAGATACATGCAGGCCTACCTTCCCCACCACCTACGAGTCGTCATTGGGAAGCTCCGGGTTTCATCACATAAGCTCGAGATTGAGAGGGGTCGGTCCAGGGGAGTCCCCCGTGAGGAGAGGTGGTGCCCAGTATGCCAGACAGAGGTAGAGAGTGAGGAGCATTTTGTTATCAGATGTCCAGCATACTTAGACCTACGAGCACAGTTCCGGATCGAGGAGTCATTCCAGCTGTGCATGACTATGGGAGACCAGAGACGCTTGGGACGCTTTCTCAAAGCAGCATACGAGAGGCGAGAGCGGTCACTACAGCCCATACATCAGCCACGGGTGAGTACCCAGCAGACCATTACGCAGTTCTTTCAGCGAGTTGAGCTACATCAGAGAGGTCCATCTATAGGGCTCACCCTACACCAGGCAGCAGCACAGAGAGCACGGCGCCGACCACGCATGGGCGGATATCGTCGACCACGGCTATATCAGGAGGATATCTCACGCATCAGGATTGCCTACGACCACATGATGGAGCATAGGCGTACCACCACCCCCTGGGTTGTCTTCCTTCAAGAGGCACTCAGACCACCACCGATGTACCACATACTACACCCACCTCCACCCATCACCATTAGCTAGGGCGTTTTACTCACATTTTGGATCCCCCATGTATTAGGTGGCCACTATCTGCAGAGACAGAGCCACGTCTCCCCAACCTTTTCCAGCCCTATATAGCTTTGTGTAGCGATATACTTTTTATTTCATTTTATCTTCTACACAAGGTTACTACACTTGTACATGGTTTTTGTCTCATAAGCCAAGTTTGGCCTCCAGAAGACATTAATATGACTTTCTCTCTCTCTCTCTCTCTCTCTCTCTCTCTCTCTCTCTCTCTCTCTCTCTCTCTCTCTCATCTCTCTCTCTCTCTCTCTCTCTCTCTCTCTCTCTCTCTCTCTCTCTCTCTCTCTCTCTCTCTCTCTCTCTCTCTCTCTCTCTCTCTCTCTCTCTCTCTGTGACGCGTGCTCTCTGACGCGCGCTCTCTGACATGTCTGACGTGTGCTTTCTGACACGCGTTCTCTGATGCGTCTGACACGTCTATGCCTCTGACACCTCTGACGCGCCTGGCACCTCTGACACAATCTGGTGCCTCTGATGACCTGGCAGCAGTTGACGCACGGTACAGATCTGAAGCACTGGCGCCTCTGACAACCTGGGCTGACACACGGTACAGATCTGAAGCACTGGAGCCTGGGACGACCTGGCAACAGCTGACACACGGTACAGATCTGAAGCACTTGATACAGCAGATCTGAATATAACAGATCTGAAGCAGTACAGCAGATCTGAATTGTGCCCAAGAAGTTTGTACCAAGGAGTTCTTTGAAAGTTCTGTTCTGCTCGTGAAACGTGACTTAGAGTTGTTAGGGTTTGCTGTCAGAAATAACTGATGGCACCCTATTAACGAAATTCTGCAAAACCCTACAGTGGACACCACTTTCATTTGTTAAATATATAAACAGACAACAACATGGCACGGTTGGAAAAAAAAGAAGTGGAGGACATGATAACTAAAGCAATTAGAGAGGCAAAGAAGGAGGCAGACAGAGTACTCAATCAAGAAATGAGGAAGGCCATAGATAGAATAAGAGCCCTAGAAGAGCATGTCAAAATTCTTGAAGAAGTCCGAGATGAATGGAAAGCTGAGACCCATAAGCTTCGAGAAGAAATCATTCAATTGAAGGTTTCCCAAGAAGAAGGAGAGATCACAAAGCTAGATGACTTAAAAGAGGAAATCAAGAATGATTGGAAAATGGATATGCAAGAACACATCAAATAAAAGATGGAAGCGACACAAAATAGTTGGGTGGAAGTAGTAAGTAAACATATTAAAAAGGAGCTCAAAGAAGAAGTGAAGAAGGAAGTCAAGGAAGACGTGAAGAAAGAAGAGCTCACACGAGTTCAGGATACACTCGAGGAGGAGAGACTTCGACACATTCGAAGACTCCACATTCGGATTACGGGCCTGCCAGAGGGAGCATCACCGGAGGCAGACACCACCGACGTTTGCCATCGACTTGGGTACGAGAGCATGCCCTTCATAGGTGCATGGCAGGTTGGGAGGGATACATCCCGTTCGCAGAGAACTCATCCTTCAGATGAGCTCCGAGGAGACACGGACCTCCTTTTTTAGACACCGATCAGTACCACGTGGACTACCTGGCGGCACCCTTTACATCGATGAGGACCTCACGAGAATCATAGTGGAAAGCAACGTTTTCGCAACGGCAACGGCAACGGGTTAGCAACGAGGGCAACGTCTGGACCTAGGAGTTGCGATAAAGTTATTTATTTTTCAAAATTTTTATATTTTTTTTTCACATATTTTGGGTCCTATGATATGTAATAAGGTGGGATATGACTATATATACCATAAAATACTTATTACAATATAAGATATATCATAAATAATAGAGATTATCAATCTAACTTGAAAGTTGGAACTTGGTCGTGACTCGTGATTATATCATAACCCTCCACACAGCCTTAAGATTATATCAAATACAATTATCTCAAATACATCATCATTATATCAAAATTCAAATACAATCATAACATCAATAATCATAACATCAATAATCATAACATCATCATCTAGATTCTAGATTCTAATTTCTAACAACATAATGATCATAACACTTAACTTTCAAGTTTCTAGTTTCTAAGTAGTAAGTTCTAACTTCTAACTTTTAACAAATTACAATAAACATCATGATTTATAATATAAATGATAACACCTGGCATCATAGTACATACATGTCACATGATCATATCATCGTTCATACATCAAAATAAAACAATAGAGATCACTATGACAAATGATAAATCATAAATCATATGAATCATGACGCATGGCATAAATCATAAGTGGCAAATGATAAATATAAAGTCACGACTCACAAGTGAGTCATGATAAGTGTCCACTCAGCACTGTCATCACAATAGTAAATACATGTCATGAAATACCAAATGTCAAACATGAAATGTCAAAGCCTCAAATGTCAATAATCAAACTCTGTCACTCTGACATGGTGTCAGATGACAAATCGTCACTCTCATCATCATCATCATCATCATCATCATCCCTAGTAGTAGTGGTATGTGGTCGGCTACTAGTGGATGCATCACCACTACCACTAGGTCCTCTGCGGCTCCGAGATGATCTGGTATCATGCTGAGGTAAGGTCAACTCATGGTACAGCATAGTATATAAGTCCATATCCTCTGGAGGAATATCTGGAATATCTCTGACTTTCTCTATATCTACTGTGTCCACGTTGACCTCCCTCACATCTCCTGTATGTCCGCCGCTCTCCAAGAGACGCAAGTTGCAGTGGCAATAAACTAGCCGCTCCAACTGCGCTGTAGATAATCTGTTCCTCTTCTTTGTATGGAAGAGGGCCCATGTGCTCCAATTCCTTTCACAAGGACTTACGCTGCAGTCCTGTTAAAGGATACGAATAGCTAACTCTCTCTGCATTACAACATAATTCAAAAAATAATTAGTACATAAATCATAATACATATTTATCACATGTCACACAGTACACTAAAGACTTTTGACTTAGTACTTACCAACTGAGGAGCACTAGCACCATACATCTACCACCATGATACTGGCCGTAACTGAGCAGATCTCAAACAAGCCGTATCCTTTCCAAAATGGCCACCACCATTTCGGAATACCAAGAGCTGTCTCTCCAACTGAAGTCGCAACTCTACATCAGCTGGATAAAGCCTATATACATATGTGTTCCATGCACTCAAGAGCTCCTCATCCACGATGGCCTGCTGAGATCTCCATAAGGGATGCAATAAGTGTGCCATCCCATGGATCGGGCGATGAAACCAATCCCATCGATCCCTCCACACAGCCTTAAGCTGCTCAATCCTATAAACAAAGAAATTATAAATTTTAGAGACTAATTTTTAAGATAATAAGAATTTTAAGTGTCAAAAATTCAAAGTAATAAGTAATAACTTAATAAATACCTGTCCAATGTCAAATGTGGGCAACGTGAAAGGGACTCGCCAACTCGATCCATGAGCTCATAGACGAGTCCCAATGTACTCCCCTCCATATCAACGATGCGAAGGACAGAATATAATGGATGTATGGCACGCACAAGTGCCTCTACATCCCTCCAAAATGAATCCGGCAAGCATATAATCCGTACAAAATCTGCTCTCGGGGTAGTGTGTCCATCCCAGGCAGTCCACTCTATAGACACAAGTGTCTGCATCAAAGCCTGCCGCACCCGAAGTAGTCTCTCCATCACTATGCACATGTAAGCAAATCTGGTCTTCGCAGGCTTTAGGATATCCAACTCACTGTATGATCTGAAAATAGCTAATAGTTTTGGTCTCTTTGTGAACAAAGAGACCACCTTATGGCAGGTGGAAAAAATAGAATGAATCCAAGGGATCTTTCCAAGATCCTATATCAAAAGATCAATGCTATGTGCGGCACATGGGGTCCACACAATGGAGGGAAACTCTGCCTCTAACAATCTACCCATGGCCACACAATTACTTCCATTGTCGGTAATGACTTGCACAACATTCTTTTGACCGACATCCATAATAGCCTGGCGGATATGAACCATATATAAACTGACCTGTGGACACAAAAATTACACCAAATCAGCCATGTACATAGTACATAGTACATACTCCATACATAATACATATATATAGCATATGCAAAATTCAAATGCGTATCTTAAAATTAAAACTTGAAATTTCACCTATACATACCTGTCACTGTAAGTCAAGCCTCTGATGCATCGATGGTGCGAAGGAACATAGTGCCTTTGCAACAATGCACTAGTATGTTATATACATTCCTTTTCCTGATGTTTGTCCATCCATCGCACATAATAGTGCATCCATACTTCTCCCATGTGCCCATCATCGGCTCTAACTGCTTCTCCACTATATCTTTTGTTTTGCGTAGCTCACTAGTCCTCAACTCCTCATATGAAGGACCGCTCCATCGATATCCTAATGTGCTCACTAACTCCATGGCTTCCTTCCATGCGGGTGTGCGTGCAACATTAAAAGAGAGGCCACTGTATGAAAAGCTTCATTATACCTTGTTTGGCCTCAAGCTCCCGCTGCCTCTGAAACCCGCACGTACGGATGCCGAAGAAAGTGATCCTCTAGGTGCCTTCACCGGTGGCTGAGTGTCACCCTCAAGATCGACGGTATCATGTCCATGCTCTCATTCCCTCCACTAGAGGATCCCATATGAGTCTGATGTGCTGGAGCATCGTGTGGAGGAGGATCATTGGAGCTAATAGAGGTGGAGGTGGGCCGAGAGCTCTATGGATACTTTCTAGCTTCCCTTTGACCTACCCACTCAAGGAGCTCATCCTTGATATCAGCTCGCATAGGCTACTTGCATGCTGAAATGCCCAAGCCACTAAATTTGGCAAGGTGGGCTTTGATACGATCTGCCCCACCACCCCCTTTGTAACCACATAGGTTACATGTCCATCTCTCACTCCCACCCGATCCAAACTTCCTTGGCTAGTCACGTACTTCCAACAATTTTGCTTTGGTTTAGGCATGGTGTCTCTCTCTCTCTCTCTCTCTCTCTCTCTCTCTCTCTCTCTCTCTCTCTCTCCCTCTCTCTCTCTCTCTCTCTCTCTCTCTCTCTCTCTCTCTCTCTCTCTCTCTCTCTCTCTCTCTCTCTCTCTCTCTCTCTCTCTCTCTCTCTCTCTCTCTCTCTCTCTCTCTCTCTCTCTCTCTCTCTCTCTCTCTCAATCTCTCTCTCTCTCAGATCTCTCTCTCTCTCAGATCTCTCTCTCAGATCTCTCTCTCTCTCTCTCTCTCTCTCTCTCTCTCTCTCTCTCTCTCTCTCTCTCTCTCTCTCTCTCTCTCTCTCTCTCTCTCTCTCTCTCTCTCTCTCTCTCTCTCTCTCTCTCTCTCTCTCTCTCTCTCTCTCTCTCTCTCTCTCTCTCTCTCTCTCTCTCTCTCTCTCTCGGCTGAGGGCTCATGCTCTCGGGTGTGCATTCGCTCCAAGGAAGAAGGCAGTAAAATGCCCTCTCCCGCGAGCCCGTTTCGGGCTCAAAGGAGAGGGCAAAAAAATTTGTCTGCAAAAAAATTTGCCTATGAGACCTCACTACATCAGGAGGCACCACTTAGAGGAGCAGTGTGGAACTGCAACGGGGCACTCTGGACACGGCCAGACAGACTCGAGGAGATCTTGGAGTCACATGAGTTTGCTTGCATCATTGAGACCATGAGAGCCCAGAAAGAGGTCTACCACGCATTACAGGTTTTCATTGGGAATCTACATTCAGGACCACGACGAGACAGAGTACAGCGCGAGGATCGAGAGGAGTGGCCATCATATTTCAACAGGAGATACAGAGCCGGATCCATATTATAGGTA